>JASAOP010002803.1:0-108938 GCA_030849055.1 Crithidia thermophila
TCGGTGCAGGAGATTATCCCGCTGTGGGCCATCGCCAAGGTGTCCGTCGGCGGTCTCGGTTTCCGGGCTGACAAGGTGGGCTACATTATTCTCACCAACAGCGTCCCGTGCGTGGCGGCCAACCTGCTCTTCCACAACGCCTGCACCCGCTACGACAACAAACTCGATCTCTTCCGCCTCTCCGTGTTGCTGTGCGCGCTCAGCGTCTGTGTTCTCCCGTTTATCTCGTACTTTGACCTGGGCGGCTTTGTGTTCATTGCCGTGGTGCTCTGCACCAGCGTGCGGCAGTTCTTTGCGTCGTGGTGTTACGGCCTCGTCACGATGCTGACCGCGCGCTCGGCGCCTACGGGGCACGTTGGGGCTATTATGGGCATCAACCAGTCCTGTGGTGCGCTCACGCGAACGCTTGTGCCGTTTATCGTGACGCCTCTCTTTGCCTGGTCCATCACATCCGATCATCCGTTCCCGTTTGACCATGCTTTTGTGTTTTTGCTGTCGGGTGTGGTGTTCATGTTCACTTACGCGTGGTCGGAGACAATGCGCACCGACGCCGATGTGCACCTAGAGATGATCGAAGAGCTTCCGTGGTGGATGGAGAAACCGCGGCAGATGACAACGTCGTGTTTTTCAAAGTGCCGTGGCTCTTGGAATAACGACAGCGACGATGCACCACGTTCGTGACGAAAAAAAAATGAGGTTTTACTTTATCTTTTTTATTATTTTCTAGTTTTGGCTTAGGAATGTAGGGAGCGGTTGACCCGCGCTGTTATATAAAAAAAAAACCTGGATTCTTTTGCGTATTTCTCTCTCTCTCTCTCTTCTTTTTTTCTAAACAGGAAGAGTTTTTCTTATTTATATGTTTCCTCAGTATTAATAGTAGACTTTTTTTTCCCGATTGTCGCTACTGTGGAGCTATCCGAAAACAAAGGCAAGCCAGCAGAACAAAAAATAGTGACTTTGAGAAGCAAGTCCGACTGGAGTGTTATGTACGACTACTCTAAATTTATTTGTTACTTATGTTTTTTTCTTGTCGTTAAAACAGCCGTTTTTTATGAGGCCGTTTTGCTGTTCCTTTTTTATTATTATTACAGAAAATGAATGTGCGAGAGTGTGTCTGCAACTCATCGCTCACCAACTCTTCTATGACTGATTTCTGCTTTTTTCTTTCTGCGTGCTCCGACGGTGGAGCACCGTTTCTTCAACGCTTATAATACTAATTAAATAATTAAAAAAAAACATCTGGGAGAACACAAACAAGAAAAAAAAGGAGTATTGTGTCTGTTGGGACTGCAATCACTTTAATCGGATGAAAAAGTGGGTTCTGAAACCGCTGTCTTTTTTTCCTACGAGACAGTTTTGCTCTTCATGCTTGTTCGCTGCATTTCTCTGCTGTGAAAGACGATACTGCCGTAGTGGTGCTTAAAAATGACGATTTCATTTGATCTCTGCTGCACGACAGACATCAGCTGCTCTCATTAGGGAAACCCTGCCACAAACACTGATTCCTGTTTGAAATTAATTTTTTTGTTTTTTAAAAACAATTGTTAAAGATGTTTAATGCTCTACCTTCTTTTTTTCCTCTTTGCTCTTCTTTCTCTTGATTTTTTTTTGTTGTTGCCGACTTCGTCATCGTGGGGTTTTATTGATTACCTTTTATCCCGCGTTCACTAACTCGTCCGCGCGATATGTGAATTTTTTTCAAAAACCTTTCAATTTATTCGGTCGAAATATTGGCAACCCGCACAATTGCTGCAAGTGCGTCAACTTTGAGTAAAGTAGACCCACTTTTTGTTAAAAATTGTTTTGTGCACTTTTTTTTTTTTGAATTGCCCACCTGCTATTTTCTTTGGTTCCGATTGTGTCCAGCAACGCACGTTTTGCTTTAGAAAACTCTCAAGATCAAAATTATACGCTCGTTTTTAAAGCGGCTACATAATTTTTCTCTTCTTTCAGTTTAGCACACACGCACACACACTACAAAGCAAAGGCTTCCCACTCTACTATTGTTTTTTGTTCTTTACACCGCTATCGTCCATCCTTACTTTATTCTTTTTTTTTTTTTGATTGAAAGAGTGCATCATGATTGTTGGCTGCACCTTAGTCTTCGCGGTGGCGCTGTGCAACAGCTCCGCTGCCCGCTACCTGCCGGCCAAGCTGAAGGTTTTCGCCCCCTCGCTGGGATGGTTCATGACGAACCTTGCCATCGCCCGCGGCCCGTTTGTGTGGTACGCGTGCTCGCTGGCGATTCAGGGCATCTTCGCCACGATGCTGTTCCTCATCCTCGGCTTCAAGAGCGACCTCGCCTCTCGGGCCTTCATTTTCCCCTTCCTGGTCACCGCCATGGCGGGTTGGGCGAAGGAATTTATTCCCCCGATCAGCCTCTGGGCCACCGGCATCGCGACGGCGCTGCAGCTGTGGAGTGTCATTGGCGGCCTCATCATGCTCGGCTGCTTCCCGGGCAACATCATGCAGGTCCTCGAGCAGCAGGACTTCCGCAACCGCCGCGTGAAGGCCGCGGTGCGCAATCTTGTCCGCAAGAAGGATAAGATCGTCGAGGTGCAGACGGTGCCGTCCCTGGACAAGCAGCTCAGTCTGCAGACCCTCGTCGTGAAACAGTCGTACGAGACGTCGCGCTGGGTCATCTACTGCGGCGGCAACGCAGAGTTTCTGGAGAACACGATTAACGACATCCACGTCATCGCCGACGCCGTGAAGGCGCACGTGGTGCTGTACAACCCGCGCGGCATCGGCTACAGCACCGGCTTCATCGCGCAGCTCGGCGACATTGTGGAGGACACCGCGGCGGTAGCGCGCTACTACGTCGAGAAGGAAAAGATCGATGAGAAGAATCTGCTCTTCTTTGGTCACAGCATCGGCAGTGGAGCTGCGGCGGAGGTGGTGGCGCGGTGCTACCCGCAAGCCTCGTTGGTTGTCGATCGCGGCTTCTCGGCCATGTCCGACGTCGCCGTCACGTTTTCGTATCTGACCCCCAAGGCAACGCGGAAGCTCTTTCCGTACTTTGTGGGCGACCTGCGCACGATCGATTCGTGGAACCAGATCAAGCACAACCGCAAGCTCGTCGTGTACTCGAAGCAGGACGAGATCATCAAGTACGAGGTTGGTGCCCTGGCGCGTTTGCCGCAGTTTCAGGCCGACGGCGCCGATGCGGAGAAGGCGATTGAGCTGACGGGTGTGCCGCCGTCATACCATAACAGCTTGCTGAACGCGTTTGACAACTACGAAGACGTCTGCGCGCGGATGAACAAGCTCTTTGTCGAGAAGAAGGATTAGGGGGTGCAGCGTAACGTCGGTTTCTTCTCTCTACGTCGGTGCGTGTGTGGCTAAACAAGCAGTGCTGCTGCGAAAATGTAAGCAAGTTTTTCCTTTGAGCGTTCCATTTGTCATGCCTCACATTTGCCGCGTTTTTTTCCCTCTCTCTATTTTTCGTCACTTTTTGACGCTGTTGTTGTAATAACATTTTATTGCTATCCGTTTGTGTTGTTTTATTTACGAATGCTTTTTTTTTTGTGGCGTTTTCAAATCACAGCTACGATAACGTGCTGTTTGTGTGATTGCGAATGTTTGTTTGGTGGCTCTACTTTGCGCTTTCTCAGTTTCGTGTGCTTACCTGTTGCTGCGGTGAAGCGTCACGTTTTGTTTTGACGTTCTTTTTTTCTCTCTCTCTTTCTTGTTGTTCTTTTCTTGTTCTGTGCGACAACCAAGCTGTTTGATACCTTGTGTCGTCACCTCCCCAGTATTTTTACTCATTTTCGTTCCCTGTCGAAATAACCAACATATTATTAATCCAGTAACGCTCACGTATCATCTGAATCTCATTAAAAACAATAATACAAACCCGCAGACAAACATGCAAGCGCAATTGATTGCTTCTTGCTTGAATAATAAGAATAAAAAAAGTCGAAGAGGGAAGTCTCACGTCGCTTAATGCTATACAGAGGCCGCTGTTTATCGCGTCTAACAGATCTCGAAATGGCCAGAACTGTTGAGTGTGCTGCTTAAAAAAGAAAAAACAGTCATTTTTTTTAACAACTTACAACTCCATCGTTGGTGAGTTTTTTTTTCTTTTGCATCGATTTCCTGCTTTTTTCCCGCGTTAAAATTGTTTTCTTCGTCTCTCTTCCTCCTGTTTTTTTCTCTATTTTCTTTTTCTGGAGTCACGTTACCTCATATTTCTGAAACGTCCACGCAAGCTGCTTCCACAACAACAACATTGTATCGCATTAAAAACGCCACTTGTTATTTTACTCTTATCTGAATTTTTGTATATTCATTTACTAAATAAAGGGAAAAATCCTCCGCGAATTCTCTAAATATTGACTTTCGTTCGAACGCACTACACACTTGGAGAGCACCAGAAGTGGTTGTGTATATTTAAATTCACTTTAATTGAGCTTCTAAAACCTTTCAAGTGGACGGCCTAGATAGGCAACTAGCTAGATTGAGTCTCCCCTTTCCTCTTTTTTTTTATAGCACGCACTCACGTTTCCTCTTCTCTTTTTTTTTCCCCCGCGCTTTTAAAAACTAAAATTTAAAGGTCTGGCGCTAACGTCTTTGAACTGTCCATTTTCGTCATTTTCTTTTTTGTTGTATCTGTCGGTGTTGTGGACGAAAATTGAAGCTGCTGTTAAAACTTAATATCTTAAAAGTGCGCATTGACCCTTGCTTTTATCTATTTTCTCTTTCTTTTCTCTTTTCCTCCGTATAAATTTTCTTTACTAGTGTTTTCTTCTTTTTACTTTTTTTTTTTTTTGCGAGATTGTTGCTGCAGTGTGCTGCGGCTGCTCCCGCTCTCGTATCTCTCTCTCTCTCTCTCTTTCAATCTCGGTTTTTTTTTCTTTCTCAACTGTATAAATTAGAGTTTGCTGCTGCTCCGACAGACACTCAGTTGTTCGTTTGTGTTCGGTACTCTGCCTTTATTAAAAGGTTTTCCTTCTTTTTTTCTTCAGAACAAAGTGCTGGCACTCGATTCTACTCTGCGTTGATTGCATCCCAGACAACCTTTGGTAGTTTTGTCGTTATTATTGCCATACCTTTTTTTTTTTTCGTTTTTACTGTTGATTTTCTTTTCGGTGCAGATGAAAGCGAAGGCCGACAAGACTGCTGCGGGGCAAGTGGAGAGCCCCGCGGACGGAGCAGTCGCACCCTCTTCCTCCACCACCCCGCCCGTAACCCCTCTGCCTCGAAAGCAAATGGTGGTGCTGACCGTCGTGCTCATGACGGAGTCCGTCTGCGGATCGATGCTGCTGCCCTTCGTCCCCCGCTTCATCGCCTACCTCAAGCACATCACTGTGGAGGAGGCTGGCTACTACACCGGCATTCTTGTTGGTCTCTTCATGCTGGGCCAGGTCGTGAGCAGCAAGCTGTGGGGCTACATGAGCGACACGTACGGCCGCAAGCTGCCCCTCACCACCGGGCTCCTGGCAGGTGGCTTTGCGATGCTCTTTTTCGGCTACACCAAGAGCTTTGTCGTGTGCTGCATCCTGCGCTTTCTCCACGGCTTCTTCAATGGCAATGTGCTCATTGCGAAGACGGTCATTGCCGACATCACGGACAAGACCAACGAGGCCCAGGGCTTCGCGCTGGTGAGCATCACCTGGGGTGTCGGCTCCCTCTTTGGTCCCTTCATCGGTGGCTTTTTGTACAACCCGTCCGCGAAAGGGTACCTGCAGTGGCTCGCTGGTGGCTCGCTCAAATCCTTCTTCGAAAGCTACCCCGCCTTCTTGCCCAGCTTCACCATTTTCCTCTACACTGTCGCGGCGCTTTTTTTCTGCATCTTTCTGCTGAACGAGACCAACGTGCATCGCAAACACTTCAAGGACACCAAGCTGGGTCGCTACGTGCATCGCCTGACCGGACGCGGTGCAGCGGACGGGAGTGCGGCAACGGACGTCGTCGTGGTCGTTGCTGAGGACTCGAAGAACGTGGCCACCCCACGAGATGCGCGTGCGGACGCCGGGCGCGGTGGGGAGGCGGACAGCGCGTTGCAGCCGTCCGGTGAGCCGGAAGCGAAGGCAGCCGCCGCACCCGTCCTTCGCCGGAAGCTCACGTACGCGCAGGCCATGCGCATCGGGGCGTTGCGCAACATCACCATCTTCTACATGCTTGTCTCCGCGTCGGACATGACCTACGGTGAGATTTTGCCACTGTGGGGTAACGCTGTCAAGACGGTGGGTGGCATGGGTCTGACGGAGAACTCGGTGGCGATGCTGATGCTTTCCTACAGCATTCCGTCCGTGATTGCGAACCTCTACTTCCACCACGTCTGCCACTTCTTCCACGACGAGTACATTGTGTTCTGGCGCTACTCCTTGGCGATGCTGACGGTGACGACGTTGATAATTCCGATGGGGTCCAAGATGGGCAGCGGGGGCTACTACTACGTGATGCTGCTAGGCATGGTCCGTCAGGTGGGCATGTCGTGGTCCTACAGCCTGATCCACATGCTGACGGCCAAGGCCGCCCCGCTGGGCTGTGTCGGGGCCGTGTACGGCATCAGCCAGTCCTTCGCTGCCGCCACGCGTTGCGTGGTGCCCTTCATCGTCGCCCCGCTCTTTGCCTGGTCGCTGCGCGACGGGCACGTCTTTCCCTTCAACTACTACCTCGTTTTTCTCCTGGCCGCCGTCCCTGCTGCGGCCTCAGTGGCGATGAGTTTCTATGTCCAGATCACCCGCACCGAGGTGTGCGAGGTGGACCTCGAGGCGGAGGCGGCGCTGGAAGGTGCGAACGACGCCTACGACCCGCACGCTGCACACCATCCGCACCATCACCACAGCCGTGGCGGCAGCGGCGTGTCGGATAATGCCGCAGCGAACGGCAGCGACGACGACGATGACGGCAGCGACGGACGGGAGAGCGTGTACATGTCCCTCGTCAACTCCTTCTGCACGAACCCGCTGCACGACACCTACGTGAACATGTCCGAGCTGGAGAAGACGAACGCGGAGGCGGTGGAGGAGCTTCACCGCCGCAATGGGGATGGCGCGGGGCCACGCCACGCATCCGCCCGCCCACCGGGCCCACACGCTGAGGAGGACTTCCGCCACGTCGCCGCAGGCGAGGAGCAGCTACTCTCCCATGAACACAATACGGGAAAGCGGTAGGAAGCGTCAGGTGACAAGAAAGGAAAAGGAAACTCTACAATCTGCGCTGGCAGCGTTCAAAGTATCGTGAAGAAAGGCTTTCTAGTACTTAAAAAATGAAAACATTTTAAAGAAAGGGGAAAAAAAACTAACGAAAAAAAACATTCAAAGAGACGCGAGTGACACGTAGTTCTCACGCTACTGTGCCGTGATGGAAAGCGCAGTCGGTAAGCGTGCGGACTACGTGCCCTTGCCTCCAGAGAACGCTATGCTTGTGAAGAGGGTTAAAGCCTGCTTTTGAGGAAGCTGATCTGAGACTTAGGTTTTTTTTTTTCGCCCACTATCCATCCTGTCCACTTTGCCACCACTCTCCTCCTTTTATTTTTTGCTCAACGTTTTGACGTTTTGCTCTCTTTCTTTCTCTACCACGCCGCACACGCCTGATTGCAAAAACGCAAATTAAAATGCTTTTGAGTTTGTGTGTTGCAAAAAAAAAAGTAAGAAAAGAAGAAAGCTATAAATACAGAAAAATAGTTTTCCCATCAGAAAAAACCCCAATTTATTGCGACCACCCGACTTCAAAGGTTTCTGTACGCATTAAAACATCGTTTCTGTTTTCAATCTTTTTTTTTTTTTTTGCAGCTGTGAACTCCCTTTACACACACTCACACAAAAAACACACAAAGTCATTGCGCGAAACTCACAATGGTCTCGCCATCGCGCTCGTTGTGGTTTCGGCTGAGTGCAGCCGCTCTCGTGCTGCTTATCGCCGTCTGTGCCGCTCTGGCGCACGCGCAGATGCCGGTGTTAGTCAACTACAACACCCAAGACGAAACAGCGTACGATGACAACACGGCGGCTGTTTCGTTTGCCAGCGCCAACGCGCTGTGCATGGCCAACGGCATGAACCTCTTTTCTGGCGAAAGCAATCTGCGCATTCAGCGCGTCTGGACCCTCTTTTCACAAATCACTACCAACCCGATCAATCATGCTTCGTACTCACTGCTGTCTCAGAAACCCGGCGCTGGAAATACGCGCTGCACAATGGCCCAGACCAACCACGCGTCCAGCTTGGCGTCTTCCGGCTTAACCTCCTTTTATTGCGCATTTTCCGCTCAGGCCGGTCTGTTCTCTCGTGTCGTTTCTGCCGGCAATATTGCAGACCAGCCCGGTGTGCAGCTGTCCCAGGGATCGTGGAAGTACTTCAGCACGGGCGAAGTCTGCAACAGGAATACCAACGTTGGCTACATGACCTGGGATACGGCGAAGGATCACCCCAGTGGGTTGTATTACACGGCGATCCTGACAAAGTCTGCCATGTCGGCGGCCGCCTTCGGCAATGTTGATGCCGAGGTGCCCTCGGATTACTATGTCCCCAGGGCTAACTTTTGGGTGGCGTGCGAGGCGCAGCGCAACCTTGCCGACCCGCCCACCACCTTCGCCTTCACCCAGCCGACGTTTGTGAAGGGCTACAAGGAGCTGACGTGGGTGCAGGAGCACTGGTGGGTCGTTTTTCTCATCATCGCCGTCGTCATCCTCATTGTCCTCTTTGCCATTCTCATCTTCTGCTGCATGACGAGCGTGCCGCCGAAGGAGCAGCCACCGATTGCGCCGATGGTGCTGCGGGAGCGCAGCGGCCAGGCCTACGTGAACGCCTCCGACGACGACGACGGCACTCCCAAGTCGCGCGACTTGAACCTCGGCAACGTGCAGAACGGTCGTGATCTGTCAGACCAGCAGCAGCGGCAGCAGGAGCAGCAGGCGCACATGATGATGCCCATGGCAGTGCCGATGCCGATGGTGGATCCGGAGGATTTGATCCAGGCAACCCCGTCCATCTACTCCCAGGACGAGGTGATGCAGACGGCGGAGGGAGACAGCATGGCGTCGGATGACGAGTCGGATGACGCGCATGTTGACATGTAGAACCAATTGAGGGGCAGACCAGTCGCCACCACAGTGGCGTGAGCTGCAGCTATGCGGAATGAAGATAGCAGATTCAAACGCAAAAGTACTCACCCGAAAAGAATCCGGATAAGGCAAGACAGTGAGAAATTTTGAAAAGGAGGGAATACATAAGTTGTTGAGTACGGCAATTTAAGAAAAAAAAAGTGATAATGATATTGTTTAGCTGTTTCTTTCATTCTTCTTTTTCAGAAGGTTTTTTACAAAGTTGTCATTACCAAGCTCATCATCCTTGTTTCATTTCTTTCCTTGCGTTCCTTTCATATGCAACTCGACACTGTGGTGCGTCTTTTTTGCTTCCTCCTTTTTTTCTCTTTTTCACTTCTCGAAGTGCGGTGTGACACTGACGAACAGCTTCTTCTGTGTCTTCACCTGCTTCTTCGTTTTCCCTCTTCAACCCATTTCATCGTTTCAGAAATCTTAACACTATTTCTCTTTGTAAACCTTTTTTTCTTTTAATTGTACATCGAAAGTTTGTTTAGTCGCTTGTGTTCGTTTGGTTTCTTTTTTTTCTGCGCAGTGTGCAACGATGATGAAAGCTCCCTTTGTCGACTCATTTTGTTTTATTTGTAGATGTGGATTTGCTTTCCCCCGTTTTTTATTCAGTTTTTTTTTCGAAGAAAGTGATATTGATAGACCAAAAAAAAAACCGAATCACTACTTTTCGTCGTCGAAAAAGTAATACAACATGTCTGCCCTTTGCACTACTGATAACCCTTTGCTTCACCCGTTTTTTTTTTTCTCTCTTTTCCTTTGACGTTGTAGAACAGACGCTGCGCAGAATCCTTTCTTTTGTTTGTTTCAACAGCTTCTATTCTTTTCATTTAGACTTTTTCCTGCTTTTGTTTTTGAATGTTCAAACAGGGACATGCATTCCACACAATTTTTTGTGTTCATTTACTGTCTTCTTTTTTTTTTTTTAAGCTGCTCTGAGGCGGAACGAAAGGAGCTACGGAAAAAGTGGCAGTAAAGACAAAAATTGTATTCGTGGAAAAATGCCTGTCAAAAATTTTTTGTTTTCCAAGCGCAGCACCACCCCTCCAGAAGAGCTGGTACTCCGAAGGCTTGCTCTGTTTTTCGGTGAGGATACAGAAGAAAAAAAGGTAGAAGTTATGGAATGTACGGTTTCATGATTGTCCACGAAAAAAAAAAAACGCTAGATGATGACAAGGGTGAGTTGCTCGAAGAGGCAGCACTGCAGAGCACTGTACTCAAATGGCGTTGCTGTCGTCACACCAAGTGTATTAAAAAAACTTCCTACGAACACCACCAAAAAAGAACCTTTTCCTTTTTGAAGCGAGGGGAAAGTGATCTTACATTCTACTTTTTTTTCTTTTGTATTCGCGCTTTTTTTTTTCTTTACTCTTAGGCTGCGTTTCCGTTTTATAGTTTTTTTGGCGTCTTTTTTCTTTTGACTCTTTTTTTCTTTTGGTATCATCGTTAAGATCGCTATATATTGTTTCCTCTCGCTTTCGTGACGAGCGACAAAAGAAGCGAGGTTTTTGATTTACACTTATGTGAAAAGTGCTCTCGTTACCATTGTATGTCCGTGAGTGACAAAACTCTCTCAGAGACCCTTTTGCAACTCATTTCTTGTTGTCACTGAACACGCTGTGTGCGTTTGTGAGAAATTTTCTTTCTTTCTTTTCGTAGGTAGCAACCGTGTTCTTCTGTTTTACTTTTTTTTTCTGGAGAGTTGTGGTTTCATCAGCAGTTTTTATTCATGCACGACCTTTATGTCGACCCAAAGCAAGATCCATGCTGGTGTGTCGTTCGTCCTCAGTTTTTCTGACTGTTTTCTCAAAGAAAAAAATTTAGTAACATCCTTGTTTCCTGTTTCTTTCTCAACGTATTTTCTTCTGTTTCTTTTTGCTTCCTTGTGCACATTTTGTTCTCCTTTTGTTTTTCGAGGAAAATCTCGTATTTTGTATGCAAATGAACTTAGCTGTTTGTGATAAAAACACAAAAAAAAAACAGAAGAAGAAAGCCGACTAAGTGGTGATGTGCGATTACGCGCTACCGCAGTGTTGCTGTTGTATGTAGAAAGACAAAAAGAAGGGGTAGCGACCAAAAGAGAAGTGTTGTAACCTACATCATCGTGCGCATTACATTGTCCTCTAAGAACGCGCATTGCGAACTGACGATGATCACGTACTTTGGAAGAGGTGCGCTTGACGAGTCTGATCAGCACGTTCTTTCGCACGCAACTCACTTTGTTGTTTTAAGGTTAAAGAAAAAAGAAAGGCTTTACTAAACCAGCTGGTGTGCGTGACAACTGAGAGAACACACTTTCGGGTCAAACTTTTTCTTAGTGAAGTGGAAGGTGGTCTCCGGCAGCCACAACAACAACAAAAAAAGAAACATGGTTATAGATGAAAATGCGAGCTCATCTGCACTTTTAACACTTTCACTTTTCTTGGCCATGTTTTTCCTTCATCTTTGCTTTCATTGTCACAATTACGTTCTGGTGATTCAATCAATAATGCAGGCTGTTTTTTTTTTTTTTCCTAACCTCCCTATTGACGCTTGACGCATCTTAACGACCACGCTCGGTTTCTGTTTAGCTGAAATCCAGTACATCTCACCTTCTTCAGTTTAACCACAAAACTGGGGAGAATCGCCACCATTACGCAGGTGCCCTTTTCCCTTTCTCTCTTTCCATTATCAACGTATTAAAATTTGCTACCGACAGCAAAAGCGAGGGATACAATGGCGTTATGCCCCGCCCCCGAATTGCCAGACTTTGTCTCTGACTGCGCAGACGTTGTCTGTGCCAGCGAACTCACCACCGCCTACTTTCTTTCCTCTTTTGTCTCCTCTGCAGTGCCGCAGAGACTGTTCTCCACATCCCTTATAGGGTCTGCTGCAAAGTGCGGCTCCGTCGACCTCTCCCTCTGGCTCGACGGGTCCTTCTCCGATGAGTCTAGTGGGCCACCCGCCATGGTGGAAGAAGAAACGGTGCCAATGGAAAGTTCTTCGCATCCTCTTTTTTTAACTTCCGGCGTCGTATCATTGTCCACGAAGGTCAACAACAACGCGTCATCCGTCTCTTCATCTGGACCTAGCTATGTGTGGCGCCCTACGGTGCTCGCGGTACTCTGCTTTGTGCTGCTGTTAACACTCATTGTGGACACAGTTCTGCTTATGTGTGTGCAGCGGAAGCGAAAGGCAAAGCGGAAGGAATTGCACGAGCAGGACTACACGGCGTCAACATAAGTGTCTCTCACTTAAAGACCTAGCATACTTTATTTTTATTTCTGTTATGTCGAAGATGCTGAGGCTAGCTAGCCACCACAGTACTCGGCAAAGACCTTCCACTTTGGCAAATACAGTTTTTGTAATTACTTATACCCCTTTATTTTTTTTTTTAAATCCGCATCCTCATTCCACTCTTCTGCTTTTTGTTCATGCTTTCAACTTCAGTTTTTTGTTCTAAAAAAACAAAAAATGCTTTGTAACAGAAAGATTTCGCAAATACAGTCTGGTGTCTTCCGATACAAAATTTAAAGGCAGTGACTCCTCTGCATTGCCCAATTCAATGTCCTGTTTTGTGACGTTGAAGCGCACCGCAGTTACTCTTTCTTTTTTTTCTTTACACCACCTTGAGCTGGCGCAGACCTCCGCCGTGTAGCAGCTTTCCCTTTTGCTTTCCATTGCCAGCTGTAGAACAGGAGGCACCTAAAGCTTCAACGTGGCAGCGAAACGTGAAACCTTCTCCTCTTCACCCACTGTTCTCCCTCATTTTTGTATTGTTTCGTTTCTCTGTTTTCCCTTATTCCTCATGATTGCCGCAACCTAAACTATTCAGGTAACTTGGGTAATTTGCCGCAGAGTTGCTTACAGTTGCATCTTTGTTTGTTGGTCTCAACAACCCCATACGCAAATACACACGCCAGCACACACAGACGCGAAAATTCTCTAGTGTCTGTCATTATCAGAAGTGCATCTTCTTTCTTAAACTCACCTTTTTTCTCTCTTTTTTTGTTTTTTTTTCTTCAGTATCGACCTTTTCCTACATCTTATCGCACGCATTTTCTTGGTTTTTCTTTCGCCATTTTCTGTCCTTCTGCCAAAAAAAAAAAAAAAATTATCTTTAGCGTGATGGCAGGTGGAGAGCAAAAAAAGAAGGCCGCTTCCGGTGAAGGCAAAGACGCTGCTGCGCCGTCGTCGTCCCCCGCTCCTAAGCCGCACGCACCCGCGAAGGAGACGCCGCTGCCGTGGGGCCAGCTCGCCATTCTTTGCGTGGTTCTGCTGACGGAGAGTATCTGCTCTACGGTACTCATTCCTTTCACCCCATCTTTCGTGGCCTATCTGCAAGGATGGGACATCTCCTTCGCCGGCTACGCGGCCGGCTTCCCCGTTGGTCTTTTCATGCTGGGTCAGGTGATTAGCGGAAAGTTGTGGAGCTCTGTGAGCGACAAGGTGGGTCGTGTGATCGGCATCAACTTCGGTGTCACCGGGTGCGCCATTTGCATGTTCTTCTTTGGTCTCAGCGGTAGCATCTGGGTGATTTGCTTTTGGCGTTTTGTGCACGGCCTCGTGGCTGGGTGCTCCATTATTGCCAAGACAATGATCAACGACCTCACCGACTCCACCAACCGCGCCAAAGGACTGGCGCTGGTGAGCTTAACGTGGGGCGTTGGCACTCTCTTCGGTCCCACCGTGGGCGGCTTCTTCTACGACCCGGCCAACAACCTCGGCTTTTCCAAGACGGGTTTCTTCGCCCGTTTCCCGGCCTTTCTGCCTAGCCTCATCGTCGCCCTGTACAACCTCTTCGCCGTCGTGATCAGCAGTCTCTTCTTGCACGAGAGCAACAAAGCGGCCCGGCCGCTGCGCGAGGTGCTGCCGCCGAAACTGGTCAAGTACATCGGTCCGCTGCTCAAGATCATTCAGCCGAAGCTGCCGTGCGACGACGTGACGGAGGTGACGATCACCGCCGCCGAGGAGGGCGACAAGCCCGCCAGCGGCGCTACCGCAGCGGACAAGGAAGGAAAGGCTGTAGCGCCGCAGGACACCGTCGCGGTGAGTGCAGCGCCGAGCGCCGCCGAGCCCCACCACTCCTTCGGCTTCAAGCAGGCGCTGCAGAATCCGCTGCTGCGCCGTGTGCTCATCATTTCGATGCTCATCTCCTGTTCCGACATGACCTTCGCGCAGATCTTTCCGCTGTGGTGTGCCGCCCCAACAGCCGACGGTGGCCTTGGCCTGACCCCGTCCTCCATCGCGAAGCTGGTGCTGGTCAACAGTGTGCCGGCGGTGTGCGCCAACATTGTGTTTGCCAAGACCATCCAGGTGGTGGGAGGACCGATCCTGCTGTGGGAGATCTCGCAGGTGCTGTACGGGGTGCTGACGTGCGTTATGCCGATCGCCACGTCCATGTCGCCGGCGGGTGGTTTCTACTACACGATGGTGATAGGCATGGCGCGTAAGGTGGTGGAGTGCTGGTCGTTCGGCCTTATCATGCTCGTCGTGTCCATGACGGCACCGCCGGGCAAGGTGGGCATGATGTTCGGCATCCAGCAGTCCACCGCCTGCATGGTGCGCTGCGGTGTCCCGTTCATCTTCTCCCCGCTCTTTGCGTGGTCCATCGGCGGCAACCACGCCTTCCCCTTTAACCACTACTTCACCTTCCTCCTCTGCCTCATCCCGCTGCTCATCAGCGCGTACATGTCGCACTACGTCTACATCCCCTCCGAGGACGGGCACGACGAGGAAGAGGAAGGGGAAGACGAGGACGAGGCCGAGGCCGGCAGAGACGGGTCCGGCAGCAACGCACGGCAGTCTGGCATGGGCTCGGGACGCGGCTCGGTGCGGTCGCGCTACAGCTTCTTCGGCACCGTTCCGGCCGACGCGGCGGAGCGGGAGTCGCTGCTGGTGAACAATTCCTTCGCGAACCTCGCCAACTCCTTCGCCACAAACATCATCCCCGGCATGCCGCAGAACACGATTCTCGCGGTGCCGGTGGGGTCGACGCTGCAGGCAGCAGGGGAGAACGTCGACAGCGTCGGGGCGGCGCAACACCGCGACCGCGACGCCGACTCCCGCGACGCGTCAAGCCAGGAGGGGGATGAGGTGGACAACGATGACGAGTACTCGTCGGTGGAGGCGGAGATGGCGGCGGTGCCGGCGGCCGGCGTGAACGGCCGCGAAGGCGAGGACCGACGCATGGGGCAGCGCGGCAACAAGTCGGAGGACGAGGAGCTGCCCGTTTAGAACGGCACACGGACGAAACAAAGGGGAGAAAAAAAAAAACGATGCCTTCCAAGGAAAAAGGAAAAAAAAAGCGTTTTGTCAAGGTGTTTTTGCCGCAGGAGTGATGTTGCTCGTTTCTGGCGCGGATCGCTAAGAAAACCTCTTATTTCTCTAATACACTCCATCTTTGCTTCACCGTCCTTTCTAGTCATTTGAGTCTCTGTCTTTGTTGTTGTTATTGTTCCAATTCCGTTCACGTTTTTGTCGCCTAGAACGGTTACTGCGTGACGCATGTTAACGAACATTTTCGCACTTTGCCTAAAGTCCGTTTTTCACGTTCGTTGCAAAATTTTGTGCCGAAAGACCGTTTAAGTGAACACATGATTCTTTTTTCTTTGCTGTCTGAGTGCAGCTTCTCACTTCTTATCTCGATTAGTTAACGCATTCACGGGCTGGTCAACAAAAATACCCCACAATTTTTTATCTGTATCTCATTAAAACGTTTTTTTTCTGTTCTCATTTCAAAATTTTTTTTTACGATAAACCATCTGTTTTGTTTTCTCTCAATTACGATAGTTGTGCTTCAAAAATACTACAAAAAAACGTTAATCTCTTTTGCTTTATCTGTGAGTGCAAAGCTGGTGATGTTTTTCTCATCAATTTTTTTTCCTCAAATACTCTCCGCCGTGCCTGTGCTCTCGAATGAACAAACAACAAAAACGTTTTTAAAGTAAAAGAAAAAACGCTTCTACATCTGGAGTCTGTTTACAACAGACTTGAAGCCACAGTGAGCGTTGTTAATACACAAAAGACCAATTTCGGCAAAGTCTCCTTTTTCTTTCTGTTGCATATCTGCGTTTGTGTGCTGCTTGTTGTTTACGTGACCTATTTCTGTGGTTTCGATCTGTTTAATGATACAAAAAAAAAATGGCATGTTTTAGGACTCAAAACGCAGAGTAGCACACAACGCATAACTTGTAAAAAAAAATAACAAAAGGATGATGATGTTGAGATGTATGTTGTTCTTTTTTTTTTGTAATCACCAATTTTTCTTTTCTTTGTAGCGTAGCGACTGCGCCATGGTCAGTGTTCTTTTTTTTTTTTCTTTGTTTTCGCGCGCCCTGTCATGTTGCTTTGTAATTGTTACCTTTAGAGGGGTGAGTGTTGTTTCTCTCTCTCTTTCTCTCTCTCTTTCCTCTCAGCAGCTGTTGGCTGAAAATGGCATTCCTCACATGCAGCCATGTTTTATTTTTCTCTTGAGGTTCACTTTGCGTTGGAAGCGCCAGTTGCGATCGTTACTTGTTTAACTGGTAAAGTGGAGTGTAGTTGCTGTCGTACGCATAGTTGTGAGCACATTGTTAGTCTTGATTGTCCGTGTTGTAGGTGCTTCGTCGTAGCTGCTTGCCCTTCGAAATGGTATCTAAAAAGTTGGCTTCTCGTGCTGCCATCTTTATGTTGAAAGAGCCGCGTATTTAATTTCGTGAACTGTTGAAGGCAGAGACCATCCGTGGTCTTTATCAGGCAACGGAAAAACGATAAGCATACTTCTCAATCAAGCTGCAATTGTTCAAAGTTCTCTCACACTTTTGTGCTGTTTGTTTCGATTTTTCTCGTTGCTTAACAGTACAAGAGACGCCTATTCGATGTCTTTTTTTTTTAACGTTGGTTTTGTTTTTCCACAGGTTTGTAATCTTAAGTTTTTTTTCTCGTAGCAAAAATATCTGTTGTACACCCGCAAGGTTGTTTGTTGCTTAAAATAATAATAAAAAATGCACACGAAGTTTCAGATTTCGATTTTGCCTTTGCAATGCCGTGAGAACAAAGGTGTTGGCTCTGTGTTATGCAATTTTAGAACGCAACAGAACATACTTTTGCTCACCGGAGGCTGTGGAGGAAAACGCAAACCGGTACACTAAAATTGATTTTAGTTGATCAGACACCTAGTCAGACAGTTTTTACAGTTAACTTCTGTTATTAAACTTTTCTGTTTTTCGTACTCCCTTCTCCTTTGTAATTTCTCTTCAAAAGCGACGCTTGGTTTCGCACCTTCATCAATAGCGTCCTCGAACGTACGATTGCGAGTTGAAAGATACCGAAAGGATCTTTTAAATTATTTCTTATTTGGCAACGCACAGCCTTTCAAATGCACGTTTCCGGCGGAGGGGCGAACCTGAACGGCGGTGATGATGCCGCGCGTTTTATGGAGGAGACGCTGAGCAGGCCGGTGCGGCGCAGCATTGAGGCCGTCCTCCACGAACACCCCCGCGACCCCGTGCGCTACCTAGCACAGACACTTCTTGACCAACAGGACCAACAACAGCCGCACAGCGTTCTCGAGGTGCCGGCGCGGACGCAGGAGGCCGTCAAGGAGGCGGTCAGCGCATTCACCGCCATCGCGGCCAACAAGAACAAGCGCCACTCCTCGCACACCGTCCCCATCATCGCCTCCCCGCCGCTCTCCCTAACTCTTGGTGATGGCCAAGCCTGCAAAGTGCGTCAGCTGTCGACGCACTTTGCCCACGCCAGCGCATCCACGCCGCCCTCGTCCGAGCTGCCACCAGCGTTTCCGTCCGTCTTATATCGCGAGGCGGCGTCGCTCTACGAGGTGGGCTCGTGCCTGCGCCGCCTGCAGCAGCTCACCCCGCAGGCGTCGGTGGTGCTCTTCATCGAGGCGCCGGCTCCCACCTCGACGGTGTTCTTTTACGAGGGCGAGGCATACGCGTGCACCCCGCAGCGTCCGCCCAGCTCCTCGCGAGGCACCGCGACAGATTGCACGGATATGGTGCGAGCGGCCCTCAGCGGCTACGGTGGCACGGTGCTGGACTTTGCTGCGGCGGTGCAAAAGGTGGCCACCGAGGCTGCTGCCGGCGTCCACGTTGAGTTTCTTCCGGCTGTGCAGACGAACTACCTGGATGCCTTCGATCAGCTGACGCGTACGCTGGACGAGGCGCAGGCGGAGGGTCGCGCGCGCAGCCAGTCAAGCACCGATCCTGCCGCTGCACGCGCCAGCGCGTCGGTGCTACCCTCCGTCTTGCTGGTGAGTTACCGCGCTGACACGGCGCGGCTCACGTACGCGCGTCTACTGGCCGCCTACGGCCCCCTGTACGAGGCGGCGCAGCGGGTGGCGCTGACCGCCCTGCGTCTTGGCCAGCTCGAGCGCAAGCGGAAGTTCACCTTTGCGTATGCGATGGAGTACTGGGCGCAGGTGCAGCGCCGCCGTGAGACGTCCAGCGGCGGTGGCGGGAACAGCAAGATCGCCGCGGATGTCAGTGTCTCAGTGAGTGACCGGGACGGGAGTGCGAGCCTCGCTGCAGTAGCCGCTGCTGCTGCTGCTGCTGCTGCTGCGGGGACGGCGGTGAGAAATGAAGCAGCCGCTAAGGCGCTGGCAAAGGAGAAACGTGCCGCCGCCCGCTCCGTCAAGCGTGGGCTGCCCGCGTACGACGCCGACCAGCAGGCAGAAGACGATGTGTTTTTGGTGGTGATTCGCCGCCTCGAGCACGCCGCGGCAACGCTCATTCAGTCTGTCTTCCGCGGTCATCGGGCTCGTAAGGCGTACGCGGAGAAAAAGGCAGCAGCGCCACGGGACGAAAGGAGACGCGCCTACCCGACAGTAGCCTCCGCGCTTTCAGGCGGTGGAAGCGCGGCGTTCAGCGAGAAAATGGTGGCCCCGCTGCTTCGTGCTGCGGCGGATCGTCTCCGCGAGGAAGGGAAGGCGCTGGACAATATCTGGGAGGATTTCGCCACCTCGCCGCCGCCAGACAGCCGCCGGTGCTGGATCTATCGGCCGGTGCAGCGCACCGTGAAAGCGACGACCGGCGGCGACGCTTCCCGCACACGAGAGGACTGGGTCCAGGAGGAGCTGCTGATTCCGCCGCTGCGCGCCACGCAGCCCCGCGTGCACATTAACATCCTGCAGCGTCTGCTCGACTACCTCGACGTGGCGCAGTGCACGTTGTGGACCGACACGTCGCAGCTCTTCGCGGACAGCCCGGGGATGTCCGTCCTGCAGCGCCGCGCCTACGATGGCGTGAAGTCTCTGTGTCTGACGCTCTTTTACGTAGCCTATGGGGAGCTGCGCCAGCGACACGCGCCGGGTGTGCCGTCCACCTTTTCGCAGTACATGCGCGAGAACCATGATGTGGTCATGACGTGGTGCAACGTCCCGCACGCCTGCTCGCTATTCTTTACTGCGGTGCGTGAGGCCGCAGCAGCGGGGCACCGCGTCGAAAGCACCAACGGCAAAACTGTCAACGGAAATCGCAGCGATGACGGCGTCGAGGACCTGACGGATGTCGCAGCGGTAGCGGCAGGCGAAGTCGTGCGGCGAAGGCTTGATGCGCACGAAGCTTTTCTCGTTGCCTACGAGAGAAAAGCCGCCGCGCAGCAGAAGCAGGACGGCGCTGCACCCCACCAGACGCTGCACCGTCTTTCCCAGTACCTTTACGTGTCCTCGCAGCCCCTCTTGCCAACAGAGGAGTGGCGTGACGCCGTGCGCTCTGTAGCGAAGGCAATGGAGACGGAGGCCGCACCGCGCTCTCCCAATGCCGCGGCGCGTGGCCGGCCGGCAAGCGAGCTGCGCTGCGTGCACTGGTGGAGTGCCGCGACAGAGCCCCTCTGCGTCGCCAACCGCCGACCCGTGGCAGCGTCACTGCGGTGGGACGGGCAAATGCTGGACGACGTACCCGCGTACGACTGCTTTGTGCCGCGCGTGCGGACTGTCGGGGCGAACACGATTATGGAGGAGGTGGTGAACGCCACCCTCTTGTGTGATGGCGGCGACGCAGCATCTTCGCGCAAGGCGGCGCCGTGCGGTGAGGCGGTAGTGATGGCGTGGCTGCGTGGTGACCTAATGTCGGCCGCCGATGCCGCGCTGGCAGTCCACATCCGCCGCGTGATGAGCTCGGAGAAGGTGCTCGAATGCTATCGCTCCACCAAGGAACGCGGAGCGGCTGGGGGGACTTTCTCCTCTAGCTTTGCCGCACCGTCGCCGTGCGCTGTGCTCACGCGGTTCATTGCCGCAAAAGTCTCGAAGCCGTCCGTGCAGGCGCAACTGGAGGACAGTCTGCAAGTGGAGAGCGCAGAGAACGTGTCGCAGTCCAACTTGCAGTCGTCGCTGCGGCGCCGCTCCATGGAGCGTGGCGGCGGCTGGGAGCGCGTGATGGAGGCGGTGGCGTTGGAGGCCGCCGCGTCCCGTCGCAACAGCCCGCGGCAGTCGTCCATCGTCACCTCACCACGCGCGAGCGTCAGCGCCTCTGGCTGGAGCCACCACACGTCGCTGCAGCCGTCGCCGTCTGGTGGTGCCTACCTGAGTCCTCTCGACTCCCCCACCGATGTCGAAGGTGGGGGTGAGAGGCTCACGGCTGCGAAGCAGGAGAACACCACCACTATCACAACGTCAGCAGTGAAAGCTGGCGGGTTCTCGGTGTACTCCGTGGAGGAGGTGGCAGGCGAGGTGGCGAAGAAGGTGCGCGAGGTTGCGGCGCTGCAGCACACGCGGCGTGCACTGCGCTTTGTTCGCGGGATGGATGGGGCGAGACGCGTCGACGACTTCATTGATCGCGTGGCGACGTGCGTCATCAACAGCGCGCCGTGCGACTCTCGGCTTGTGCTCTCCTTGGACGTCGCATCGCAGGCTTTTTTTGCTGTCGCGGCGGTGCTGATCGAACATCGTCTGCTCTGCACCCGGGATGCAAGTGTGGCATCACCACCCAACACTGGCGAAGACGGGCACCTGGCGTTTCTTAAACAGTTTCATGAGACGCTGCAGGCCGCGCTGAAGACGTCTTCACTATTTACGAACGCGCTCAGCACCCCGAAGAAGGAGGCTTCGTCTGCGCAGCTCGCAGTGCAGCACGTGTCAGCAGTGATGCGCGCAGCGGACTCGCAAAAGGGCAGCGCAGCGAGTTCATCCAGGTCTGAAGCTCCGCATCTCGACTTGCTGTCCCGTATCGAACGCGCGATGCACGCCGCCGAGGCTGCGTCAGCGACCATGGCAGACGTGCAGACTGCCACGCTGGCTGCCGTCCAGCTTGCGGAGCAGTACGCGTGGCTCGTGTTGCTGGATCTCTATCTGTGGTCGCCGCACTTCCCGTACGTGTGCAGTGCTGGCTTTCCCCCAGCGCGACGGAAGTCGTTGTCGTCGCAGAGCGGCACCTATCAGGGCTTTGCGGAGATGATGGCGGCCCTGCCGGCCGTGACGCGGTGGGTGGAACAGATGGACCCGTGGGCGACGACGCCGGAGCGTTGCCCTGACCCGCTGCATCGCCGCTACTCAAATGGACTGCGCCGCTGGGATGACAAACACTACGTCTGCTTCGGTGCTCTGTGAAACGAAAGAGAATGTGTGGCGTTTTTGTAAAAGTACTGTTGTTGCAACATTATCGAGTGTCGATGTTCGCATAGGCATCTCCACAACGCTTTCGCGACATCGATACTCTGCATCGTTTATTTGCAAATTCGATGTAAAACTTTGTTTTTATTTTTTGATGTATGTTATCTGCGGTCTGTCGCCAGTGGTCTTTATTTTTCCTTCATGTAACCTATCAATTATTTTTTGTAGCCCTCCGCTTGCCAGTTTTTAGCGATCTTTGTACATCTATCTTGGAAAACAAGGAGTACCAAAAAAGTTGTTTCCTTATCATTAACGCGTTACCACAGCACGGTATCAGCATTCACGCGTCTTGCCATTATTTCAGAATGATTGCTAAAAAAAAACGGTGTTGTGGCGCAAGGTGCGTTGCGTATTGTTAAAAAATGTCAGAACGCCGAAAAAAATATATAGTGCTGATGCCAAAGAGTGAGAGTTGGACGAATAGACATGCAAGCCAACCTTTTTCTCTTCCACTATTCTCACAACCCAACCACCATCTGCTGTAATTGATTAACTTTTTTTTTTTTCTGCAAAGTGCAGCTACTACAGACGGAAGCTGTTCTGCCTGTTGATTGGAAAGTTACAAAAATTAAAAAAAATGTTCAAGCGTACTTTGCGGCGCCTGGCGTCTGGAGCAGTGACGGACTCCGTCGCAACGCACCAGGCAGGCAGCCGCTACATCCATCGACCAAAGGACGCTGCCAGGCAGGACTTCAAAGAACGCCTGCGTCGTCGCCGCCTGCAGCGTGGCCGCAACATTGCTGCTAAGGAGGCAGAGGTGCAGCGCTCGCTCGAAGGCGTCACCAACAGCCGCGATGTCGTGCTCGGGCAGCTCGCCGACCAGATTTTCGCTCGCGGACACCGTCACGTGGCGAGCGCGATGAACGTGGGCTTTGTACCGGACGGCAACCCGGCCACCCCCCTCGTCGCTCTCGCGGGGCGGGAGGGGTGCGGCAAGACGGCCCTACTGCGGTCGCTCTTCCGCTCCAGCCGCGAGGTCAGCCGTTCTAACCGGCAGCTGCGGCGCGAGGCGATGAACTTCTTCAACGTCGGCGACGTGTTCAACGTGGCGGACCTGCCGGGCTGCGGCGGGACGGCCGTGCCTTGGTCAGCGGTTCTGCAACACGCCGTCCTGCTCCGCAACTTCGCCCGCTGCCAGCCGAGCCTGAAGATGCTCTACTACTGCATGGATGTGCACTACAAGCATGGCCTCTACGTGCAGGATGTGGATCTGCTCCGCTTCCTCTCCCGCGAGGTGCCGAACTTCACCATCGTCATCACCAAGGCGGACCAGGTGAACGAGCGGTCGCAGCGGGCCATGCACATGGACGACATCCGCAAGGAGCTGCTGTACAACGACATTCACCACCCCGTGCTGGTGACGAGCGCGTTCCACATGGGCGGCGTGGACACGCTGCGCTACGACATGGTCATGAACTGCCTTCACGCGGTGCCGACGGAGCGGCTGACGCTGACGGAGGCGCGGCGCCTCTCGTCGCGGCTCTTCTCCCAGAAGGAGCTGAGCACAATCCGTCCGCTGGCGATCGCGCCAACGTACGTGGACGAGGAGCGCCTGGCCTGGATGGAAGAGATCCAGCGCACTGAACAAGCCGGAGGGGTTGGCACGCCAGGAAAGCTGTTGGCGTCTGCTCCTGTGAACATTTCGGCGATGGCGGATAATGAGGAGTTGAGCGGTCTGGAAGAGCCAGATGATGATGTCGATAACCCGGACGCCGACCTTGATGAGGCGCGTTTGGACATCGCTGCAGACGCGGAGGAGGACCTGCCCTACACGGATGCAGAGGCAGCGTCGTTTGAGGAGACGGACGCCACTCCTCCTGCGGACGAAGGTTCGAAAACGGCTGGCACCGCTGATGCATCGAATGGTCCAGCCGACTCGCTGTCTCTGCAAACATCCTCCGTCACGGAAGAAAAACAAATGAGCGACACCCTTGCCGCCGTCAACGCTGTTGTCTCCTCCTCTTCCTCCGTCCCTGTCGTCTTCGAGGATCCTGTAAAGCAGCTCGCTTACGAGCGGGTGGTGAAGACGCTGCGCAACAAGGCTCTCCTGCGCTACGTCGATGCGACGAGTCCGTGGCGCAATCCGCTGCGCTGGCCGCGGCACGTGGTGCCCACGAAACACCCAAAGGCGAATATCATGCGCTGCCCTGAGGCACCGGAGAACCCGTACCTTTTCCAGTCGCAGTTCGTCGTCCCGCGTGCGGACATGTACTTTCGCCGCCCCAACGTGGGGTTGCGGAAGTCGTCGCAGAAGGGCAAGTACGAGCCGGACCGACCCATGGCGTTCTTGATGAAGAACTACACGATCCCGTACTTTCCCGACATCGTCGACACGGCGATGCAGCCGACGCCGTGGGCCTTTCTGGGCAGTCGCGAGGCCTACTACGAGCGCACCGGTGGCCGCCAGCTCGGCGTGCGCATGGTCAACTACGTTACGGAGGGGACAGTGAACCCGCTTTCTGACAACCCGGCACCTGCGCAGCCAGCCCTGACGAAGGAGGTGAAGCAGCTAGAGGAGAAGCGCTATGGCCCTCCCATTGCCATGCTGAAGCCACCCGGGTTCTCCGATGAGAACCAGGAGCCACTCCCGTTGCCAGGAGGTGCCTCGTCAGTCGTGTGACTCAGTGGTTGTGCTATACTTTGTTTCGATAAGCGCGACGGTTTTTCTCTCTTCTTCTTTTTTTGTCACCACACAGCTCTTTACAGATATTGATCAAACACCCACACACGCCTACGTGTTTTTGTAACTAAACCTAAAAAATAAAAATTGAATCATTTTGCCAAGAAGTGTGTAATTTATTTTGTCAAGCAAAAGCTTGTTGGACGTTGTAAGTCTTTCTTTTAACTGCCCAACGCGGTCGTTATAGAAGCCTTTAATTTGAACTTGGTTACGAAGGAAGCAAGATCGTTTTAACGTTGATACGAATTGCAAAGTGGAAGCGGGTCTTTAAACGATTCATGCAAAAAGAAATGTATCGTGGCGAACTACTTCCGTAATCAGTCTGTTTTTTCTCTTCCTGTTTTTTCTGGTTTCAAATGCGTACATTGTCATAGCAATTTTGCTGTTGCCATAGAATTGTATACGTACATAGACTGCCAGAGAGGAGCAGCACACCGTTCTCATTGTCCGCGGTGCACCCATCGTGAAAACAATTTGCAAAAGCGGAAGCGAGCATATCTAGACCGTGTCCGACGACACACATACAATTTTTTGACATTATGGAGGTTGGGAAGCTGGTCACCTCGGAGGAGTGCGGCAGTATCTTCTACTTTGTTGTGGACGAGACGCACCCCGACGAGCCGCAGGAGGACGCTTCTAAATACTACTACATCGTCGCACCCGCCGTTTCCACATTCTCCTATCGCGAGGCGTACTGCGTTCTGTGCCGCGCCTTGTGCGGACTGGAAAATCGCACCTATCTGCACCGCTGGCACTCCCTCTACGAGCAAATTTTCGGCACCACACCGTATGTGCAGTTTGTGAACGCCGTGCGCGACAGCCCGCTGACGCAGCCGAACAAGCTCACGCACGACGGCGGCGACAGCGCGCACACCGCCGCCACGTCAACAGCAGCCCACGCCGGGCTTCGGCAATCCGTAGTGCTGCCGGCTCTCTTCCTCGATGAAGAGACAGCACGCCTGGTTCTCCGCAAGGCTGAGCGGGAGCGCCACGAGCAACAGCAGCCGGTTGCGGATACGAAGGTATCGCACCTGCGTCATGCGCCTTCAGTGCAGCAGCATCAGGTCCGCCACAACGGCAGTGCGCCGCTGCACGGCTGCTCCACACCAGTGAGTACCCCACAACACGCCAAACGAGTGAGCGGTGCACCACCAGTAGTAGCAGATGCTGGTGCCACGGTGGGGGAGGATCAAAAAACGGCAAACGGAGCAAAAGTGCAGCCTCTGCCAGCAGCGGCACCGTCAGAAAAGGGTGGACAGAGTAGCAACACTGCTGCTGCTGCTGCGGCAGCAGCGCTTCAGGAGCAAAAACTGGACACTCTTTTGGGTCTCGCGACGCGGTGGCAGGAGTCGGCGGCTGCGCTGCACGATGAGGATCGCCGCACGAAGTCCCAGCTTCAATTAGCCCTCCAACGTGAGCGCCAGGCACGTCTGGAGGCGGAGGAGAAATGCCTGCTGCAGACCCGCGCTCTCGAGGAGGCCCGTTCGTCTGTTCAGCAAGATGCACCACGCCGTGCTGCTGCCAGCGCCGCCATAAGCGCTACGGAGGGCATCGCAGAGCACTTGAGGGAGGTGCAGCAGCTTCGGCAGCGGGTGCAGGAGCTCGAGGCGGAGCTGGTCAACGAGCGTCACCGTCACGCGCAAGAGTGTGATCGCCTGCTCTCGGAAAAGGAATCGGTGAAGCAGGAGCTGTGGCAGCAGAGCCAGGCGCAAGGTACGCAGATCAGAGACTTTTTGCAGGCAAACGCCGGCGCTGTGCGGCGCGTTGAGGAGGCGCTGGAAAAGCGCGAAAAAGAATTGTGCGCCGTGTACACAAAGGCGCTGGAGGAGCGTGATGTCCGCATTGCACAGCTCTCCCAGGAGGTGTTGCAGCACCTGCACCACGCCCGCGAGGTGACGTCCGCCCGTACAGAGCAGGACCGCTACCAGGCGGAGCGGGTGGCGCACCTCGAGGAGGTGTCCTCGCAGTTGAAGGAGTGGAACGTTGCGCTGCGTCGTAAGCTCGCGGACGCGGCGGCAGACACGCAGGAGCTGCGACTCCGGCTGGATGAGGAAAGGCGCGCAGCACGCGGTGCGGGGGCGATGCTCACAGGCACGGCCGCGTCGTCGTCGTCCAACTCGACGTACTGTGAGCAGTGCGGCGGGCTGCCACACACGGCTGCTGTTCAACTCGCCAACCGCCTTCGTGACGTGCAGCAAGAACTGCAGCTGGCGAGGCAAGATGCCGCGCGCAAGGCAGACGAGCTGCAGCGGGCCGCTCAGGTGATTGAGCAGCTGACGCATGGAGTCCGCAAGGCAAAGGTCGACGTGGAAGCTGCGTTTTTGCAGCACGCGCGGCTCACAATTGCGCGGCTGCCCAATGCGTCCGCCCTACAAAACACGGTCTAGAAGACGATGTCGGAGTGGCTGTGTGTCAAAGCTGCCGGCATGTTTGTGTATGTTTTTTTTTCTTTTTTCCCGTGAATAGAACAACTTCATAGATGCCGCTTACATAAAAAAAAAATGCACTACTTAACTATCGCGCTATGCACATGAACAAGTTTTTTGTTGTTGTTGCACAAGAGTCTGCTGTTGAGAAAAAAGATGAAACACGAAGCGTGGTATACACCAGCATTTAGGCACCGAATCTTGAAACTCCCAGATCACTCTCATTGCATCCTTTTTCTTTCCCTGTCTCTTCTCTCGCTCTCAATGCGTCACCAAAAAATTTTTTTGCGCAAAACAGAACCAAAAAGGGTAACCTAAGTGTCAGGTGCATGCACGCCGCCGCTCTTCGTCACGAGGGTGGCGAGCGAGCATCGATGATGAATGCCTCTCCGCCTGAGCAAAGTGCACGTCGTCAAAGCAAAGCAACGTCGACGCCGGCCACAACCGCGGGTGGCGACCTGCAGTACCACGTGCACTCCCCTTCCTACTGGCACCTCGTGTTTATGCTAGGAGCGCCAGTGCTGTGCTTCCTGAATGGGTGCTCCTACTACCTTTTTTGGCGGTCAAGGTACCTGGAGACGTCCGCCAGCCTGCACGTGGGCGATACAGGTGCGACGCTGCAGCCCTTGTGGGCGGGAAGCTCCGCGTATGTGGCGCCGGCTGCCTACTATGGTGTCACTGCTGGCTTCGCCTTTGCCTTCATTATCACACAGTGGCTCCTCCAGGAGTCCGCGAGGACGTACATTGTGGTGCAGAGCGAGTGCGAGCGCGCCACCTCGTTCCGCCGCTGCGGAGTGCTTTTTGTGGTCGCGTTCCTCCCTCTCACGGTGTCGCAGATGGTGCTCATGGGTGAGAACTACCACCTGCACGGCCGTCGAAGCGCGGTTGTAGGTGTATCGCTGATGAGCGAAAGCGACGCTAGTGGTTTACGTGATGTTGTCGCCATCTCCACCTCCCACCGCTACGTCGTGCTGTGGATTGTGACCTTCTTGCTGACTACGCTGCTCATCGTCATCGTGGCGAGTGCGCTGTGGGCCGATGCGGCCGTGTCATGGCTTCAGCGCCGCGTGTTTGCGGCGTACGTAGCGGAGAAGCAAAAAACAGCGTGACTTTTTTTATTTCAACATGAGATCACACGCATGAGCGTGTTTGAAAAATTCGTGTTCTCTTTTGTGGCATGTTGCATTTCTGCTAGATTATAAAGAAAGGAAAGTTTGAAAAATGGAAATGGTACGCTGTACATGAGGAAATCTCTTTTCTCCCAACCGTGGTGTCACTGGTAACACAACTGCAACGCTGTAAACCTTCTCTTTTTCCCTCGTCCATTCCGAACATGTTTGTTCTTTCTTTACCCAACGCTATCTCTGTCTGGTAAACTCTTCCAAAATTTTCTTTTGCTGTGCTTTAGTTCCATAACAAAACTAATTGTAGCTCATTGATAACCCCACGCAAATCTCTCCCGATTATCGCAAAAGAAACTCAAAGCTCTTCTCTTTTCACGCACGCTTGCTTTCAAACAACAGTGGCAACAAACCCAACATTAACAATGCCGGCTGAGAGTTACTCCGACGAGCGGCTGGACAGCACGATTGCTCAGCTGGAGCCTATCTTCAAGAAGGAGTTTGAGGTGCAGGGGGAAAGCGATGTGGAGTGGCTCATGTTTACCTTCGCGCCAGGCCGGATCAACCTGATCGGCGAGCATGTCGACTACATGGAGGGGTGGGTGTGCCCCGCGGCAGTGCAGGAGGGCACGCACATCCTTGTCGGTCGGGTGAAGCACCTGGAGGCGGAGGCGACGCCCAAGCTGCGCTTTTACGCGACCTACAACAAGGAGCACTTCGACATGGACTCCCTCGGCGGCAGCAACCACAACAAGGCGTGGACGACGTTCGTGCGGGGTGCGGTGACGCTGCGGCTGCAGCGGCTGGGCGTCGACATCGCCGACCCGGCACTGCGCGGGGTGTGCATGGTGGTGCACGGCACCCTCGCCATGGGTGCGGGTATGAGCGCCTCCGCCGCTTTCGGTGTTGCGCTGATCCACGCCATGAACTCGCTGATCACAAAAGACTACAAGAGCTGCCCAATTACGGCGGGTCGTCGCTACGCGGTCCTGCCGGCGCTGCCGACCGCCGATCGAGTCGAGATCGCCAAGGAGGCGCGCCGCATCGAGACGGAGTACTGCGGCGTCAACGTCGGCATCATGGACCAGTTCATCTCCGCCCTCGCCGAGACGGACAAGTTCATGTTCCTCGACTGCAAGGCGCTGACCTTTGAGACGATCGAGCTGACCCCGCTGCTCGGCAAGGGCGACTACTGCTGGATGCTCATCGACTCGATGATCAAGCACGACCTCATCGGCGGGACCGCCGCCACCTACAACGCCGTCCGCAGCGACCAGGAGAACTCGCAGAAAAAAATTGGCGAGCGCCGCTTCCCCGGCAAACCCTACTCCTTCTCCCTGATGGTGCGGAACCCGACCGAGTACAACTTCGACGGCGACGTGGCCAAGTTCATGGAGGAGTTCAAGCCCCTCATGACCCCAGGCGAGTTCGAGCGCGGCAGCTACCAGATCATGGAGCAGCTCCGCACGCTGGAATTCCGCAAGATCAACGACGCCGCGGCGCCGCTCTCGCATGCGGAGCGCGTGAAAGCGGCGGGCAAGATTCTCAATGCCGGCCACGCTGGTATGCGCGACTTAATGAAGATTACGACCCCTGAGCTGGACTACATCCAGGAGTTGATCAACGAGGACAAGGATGTCGCCGGTGGTCGCATGATGGGCGGTGGCTTCGGCGGCTGCATTATTCTGCTTCTCCGCAGCAGCGCCAAGGACCGCGTGCGTGACCACGTCCGCGAAAAGTTCAAGGCGCGCTTCAACGTCGAGAACACGTGCTACGCTATCGACCGTGCTGGCTGCGGTGGCTTTGTGGTGTCGCTGGAGCAGAAGAGGAAGGACGCGTCCAAGTTGTAAAGGCGCGCGAAATGCCTCTTGTTTTTTCAGGTGTACAACTGGTCTTTCCATTCACTCCGTTTTGTTTTGCGAAAAGAAAACGAATAACCTTTTTCCTCTTTTGATTTTCTCGTTTTGTTTTACATTTTTTTTGTCTTTGACCTTTTCCTATATGCATGTTTTTCGTAACGTTTCTTCTTTACTTTTTTCCTCTCTGAGACGCACGCACAGATGAACGCGTACTTTACTCAAAGCCTCTGCTTTGAATAAAAGAAGTGTGTCTGTGTCTGTGTGTGAATGATTCTTTGCAGTTTCCCACGTTGGTGTGTTAAACTGTTTCAAAAGCTTTTTTACCCCTCCTTTTTTTTCTCTAATCATAACGTGAGCTGCTCTGACTGCAGATCAGCTTCTCTCACAAAACGTTTTTTTTTCTTCGTTTACGTTTTCGCGAATTTTCATTGGTTTTTTTTTTCTGTCCCGGCGCTTCCTCAAACTGCACCAACATGAGAAGTGCAGCCCCCTCTCTAAGAACAATAGTTGACGTGCGGCTAAAAAAAAAAAAAAGGAAACAGGAAAGCAACGTTTTGTTTTGGATTTGAGGACCATCCCCTTGAACAGCTTTCCGCAGAAACTTCCCTGTTTTCTTGAGGACGGGAGAACCATCGTTAACGGTGCAGAATTTAACGATCTTTTTGTTCTCTGCGAAAATGGAAAGTGGCAATTGGCGACAATTTTGGGTTTGGAAAAAAAATTAACGCACTTGGCTGGTCGAAAGTACGGAGACATTCACTTGAGAAGCGAGAGTGCGGCATGTGCCATGCTCGGCGTGTTGCTTAAAAACTTGTTTCTTCTTCTTTTTCTCATCCTTTACAATGGTTTCATCTTCTCTTACCTCCATTTTCACTGCTCTCTTATTCTTATTTAAAAAAAAAAAATGTTAACCCAGTCTTCATTGTTACACGGCAGTTTCCCTGAGCACACCTCTTGCTTTCCTCTCTTGTTAGCAAGAAAGACACCATTTTCAGATTAGCAGTGAAAGTTGCAAGTCGTGCTTGTGTGTGTTTGTGTGCGTGCGTGCGTGTTCCCTTGCGTGCAAAAGTCGGTGGAAGCTGCTCTTTCCTTTTCGTAATCTTGTTCGAACGGTGCAGCAAGTTTTTTTTTTCTTGACGTTGTCCCCTTCTGTCGTTGTGAATTGAATGTAAGAGGGCGGGCTTAAATCGGGAGCGCGGGTTCATTGGTTACTTTTTCATTGTCATTGTTCAACCTCTTTTTTCTTTTAAGCATTCATTTCTTTTTATTACATATCGTTAGTAAGCCATGGAAGCTCTTCCGCGGGAGACGGCGTGGCATGTGGCGCGGATGTGTGTGCTGTGGGGCGCCATCTCCGGCTGCTTCAATATCCTGCAAATCTGCATCACCCTCATCACGCGCGACATTAAAAAAGACGGAGCGGCGCAGTGGCTCGGCATTTTCATGAGCACCAACGCCGTCTGCGGTGCCGTCTTTAGCGTCATGGGCGGCTTCTTCTCCGACTTCCTCGGACGCATGGCGCTGATGCAGCCGTGGACGCTGTACTTTTTCCTCTCCGTGCTGGCCGTCCTCGCAGCCGAGTATTGCGCGAACGTGTACTTTCTCCTTTTTGCTCGCACGGCCGCACTGTCGATCCCGACGACGATTCTGCTCGCCTACCTTTCCGACTTCCTGCGCGACGCTGCCCTGGTGGAGTCCTACGCCTACCTCAGTGGGAGCTTCGGCGTAGCCAACCTTGGCGCCACGCTGCTCTGCGGCGTGCTGAACGGCTTGTTCTCCCGCACGGCGTCGCTGCTGCTGGCGCTGCTACTGGCCTCTGTAGCGCTGTACATTGTGATGCGCTCCCCTGCCCCACCTTCCGTGCAGGCGGCGCTGGCGCAGCGCACCGAGGAGACGCGGCTGCGCGGTAAGAAGGACGCTGTTAGTCGAGAGGAGTTTGTGCGGGCGCTGCGCCTTCTCGTTGCGGACCGCTACCTCCTGCTGATCTGCATCGCCTGCTCCACGGTGCGAATGGCGAATATGAACGACCACCTAATGCTTGTTTTCTTCATGTCGTACCGCACCGAGGCAGGCCTTACGTACATCAGCTACGTGCTGGGGCTGATGGCGTTCACGATGTCGGTTAGCCAGCTCGTGCTGCTTCCGCTGGCGGTGCGCCGCGGCTGCGTCTACATGGCGCTGATAGGGTCGTTGCTGGTAATGGCGGTATGCGTCATGGGCATGTCGATGTGCTTTACGCTGTGGCACTTTGCCATGTGCAGCTTTGTTCTCGGGAGTAGCCTCATTGCCCCGTCCATCTTCAACGCCCGCATCTCCGCCCTCACCTCCGCCAGCGGCATCTCCGGCGTAACGCTGGGCGTCGTCAGCACGCTCACCAACACCGCCGAGGTGATCGTCGCTGTTGGGTACGGCAACCTGCTGGAGTGGGCGACGCGCGAGTACGGGGTGCGGTCTATGTGGAGCGGGATTCCGTTTCTCGTGAACGGCGCGACCGTCGCACTGGCGCTGCTGCTCGTTGTCTTCGCAGAGTGGCGCTACGGCCGCCGGTTTGGGCCGTGGGGAGCGGAGAACAAGCGCCAGACCGAAACGCTGGAGGAGAGCAACGACGAGGACCCGACGGAGGTGGATGAGACGAAGCTGGTGCGGTTGCTGGCGAAGGACGCGGAGGGGTTCGCCACAACGACGCAGCGTCCGACTTCGGCGGCGCTGTTAGGACCGACGGTGGTGGCTTTACACGGTGAAAAAGGTACTGTGTCAGCATCCAGTAGTGTGTAATGCATGGTGAATTGTTGTCATGGTTAATTTGAAGAATAAGAAGTGGCGTTCTAACTTGTGTTTGTGCGTAGCTGATTTAAAATAAAATATATATATTGTTCTCCTTCATGTCTTTTTTTTTTTCACTAGCTGTCTACAACCTAGGACGCTTGCGTCAAGATTGTTTTCTTTTCAGGTATGTAATTCGTGTGCGTTTTGTTGCAGCGTGAATGGGTGTGCGTAATAACGATTTTAGTCTTTACACGCTGGCCGGTGTACAATGGTACGTGCAGACACGCATGCACCACTGTTCTCTTTTTGAGTAATAATTTTGGCTTTTTTTTCTGTTGTACTTTCAAGTGCTTGACTGCTACTTATACTTTACAGCTAAACAAAATGTGAATTAATGGATGACACAACACACAATAGTCGAAAACGTTTGGCAGCTTGGCTCCAAAGCCTTAATATCGTTCTTTCAGTTCTTTTTAAATATGACGTACTAGTGTGTTTGAGTTGTATCACGTTGCAGAGCCAGCTACGCAAGTAAATAGACACAGGGACTCCCCTCTAACAAGTCGCGAATGATTAGAGAAAGAAGAAATGAAATTGAAAAAAACTCATTACTTCCACTCCTTTTCTCTGCTTTTGTGTTAACGACTGCTTTTTCCGCCTCTCATAGTAGATTGTTTTTATTCTTCTTTTTGTCTCTCTCGTACGTTAGCTTCCGTTTCGTTTATTTTCTGAGTAGCATTTTATTCTGCTAATTAATTCGCACCTTACACAACATGTTTCGCCTTGCCTGCAAGCCTTTAATGCGGCGCACAGTCGTTGCCCTCAGCGCCGCTGCTGCTGGGGAGAAGCCGCCGAACCCGGTCACCTACCTCACGGAGGATGAGCGCATGCTCGTCGACACCGTGCGCTCCTTTAGTCTGCAGCACGTCGCCCCCAAGTCGCTGAAGATGGACAGCGAGGGCAAGATGGACCCCGAGGTGCTGAAGGAGGCCTTCTCGGCGGGCCTCATGGGCATTGAGACGCCGGCCGACCTCGAGGGTGGCGGCATGTCCTTCTTCTCCAGCATTCTGGCGATTGAGGAGCTGGCCCGCCACGACCCGGCGCTCTCCGTCACGGTGGACGTGCAGAACACGCTGGTCAACAACATCTTCTTCAACTTCGCCAACGACGCGCAGCGCAAGAAGTACCTGCCGAAGCTGGCGACAGATACCGTCGGCTGCTTCTGCCTCACCGAGGCCGGCAGCGGCAGCGACGCCTTCGCTCTCAAGACGAAGGCGGAGAAGAAGGGCTCCAAGTGGGTCATCAACGGGTCGAAGCTGTACATCACGAACGGTGCGTGGGCTGGCATCTACCTCGTGATGGCGAACGTCGACCCGTCCAAGGGCTACAAGGGCATCACCTGCTTCGTCGTGGACTCGAGCGAGTCGCCGGGCGTCTCTGTCGTGCGCACGGAGGACAAGCTTGGCATTCGCGCCAGCTCCACGGCGGAGCTGCGCTTCGACAACGTGGAGGTCTCCGAGGAGAACGTGATTGGCGAGGTGGGCAAGGGCTACAAGGTCGCCATCAACATTCTTAACGAGGGCCGCATCGGCATCGGCGCGCAGATGCTCGGCATTGCGCAGGGTGCACTCGACGTGGTGATGCCCTACCTCTTCCAGCGCAAGCAGTTTGGACAGGCGATCGGCGACTTCCAGGGCATGCAAATGCAGTACGCCGAGTGCGCGCTGGAGCTGCACGCGGCCCGCCTGATGGTCTACAACGCGGCGCGCAAGAAGCAGAACAACGAGGTGTTTATCCAGGACGCGGCCATGGCGAAGTACTTTGCCTCCACGGTGGCAGAGAAGACGGCGAGCCGTGCCGTGGAGTGGGCGGGCGGTATTGGCTTCATGAAGGACTTCGGGCTCGAGCGGTTCTACCGCGACGCCAAGATCGGCGCCATCTACGAGGGTACCTCGATCATCCAGCTGCAGACGATCGCGAAGATGATCAAGGCTCAGTACGACAAGGCGTAGGTGGGAGATAGCACGACAGCGGGGTGTGTGTGTATGTGTGTGGATGTGTTCGTATGACTACGAAACACCATCCTTTTAGCTCACCTGCTTAACCTTTTTCCGCGAGTGCTATTTGCTAATGCTGATCAGCCAAAGTTGCCTTGACGTCCAATCACAATTTCCTGGCGTCTGCTTTTTGTCGTCACACCGTGACGCGTTTCTCCTTTTTTTTTTGGTGTTCTTCCACTTTGTTCTGATTTATTGTCTTTCCGGGCTCAAATCACCTTCTAACAGTCAGTCGACCTCTGTCTTTTCGGTCTCATCGAGATAATGAAAAGACAGGCGGCTTTCTTTTCTTCGTAACAATACAAATGCTAGCGTTTTTCTTTTTCGTACATCGGTCTAACTCACTACATTAATGGATAAAGCGATTATAAGTTGACGACAACGAACGTGTTTTTTTTTCTCTTGTTTTTGAAGGCGTTGAGGTCTACGTTGAACAGACTTAAAGAAGCAAGTGTATGTTTCGGTCCACAACACGGTAGCGTTGTTGCTTGAAACGTCTTTTTGGTTCTCAGGATGCTCAGCTGTACAGACGCTTCTTCGCCTCTTTCTTCTATTTTTGTTTGATTGCCACAAAACGTCCTTGCGACACGTTTCTCTTTGCTTTCGCTACTTCACTTTTTTTTTCTTGTATTGCTCACAGACTTTTCCATCGAAGCGCAGTGGTGTTGAGTGATCGCTACTCTTTTTTTTCCAATCCGTTGTCCTTTTTCTTGTGATGTGCGCGAACTGACGTGCCGAGATACTGATTCACGTGCTGAACAGCAAATCTCATTTTAAAACGAAAGAAAAGCTTCACAAATGTGAAAGAGAAGAAAAAATAAGCGAGCACACCATCTTCACTCCATCACTCTTTCTCACATTGATTCCACTGCATCGATTTCCCGTTTTGCAAGGCGCTGGAGCTTACCTCCTTGGTAAATGAATAAAGAACATTTCCAAACTTCCCTTCTTCATCGTATGCAGACGCTGAAATGTAGTACGGCGTTTGCGAGTTTGATGCAACACGTTGCGTCCCCTTTGTTTGTAGTTGTCAGGAGAAAGGGATTGGTCACTGTAAAAATGAATGTTTAGCAGTACTTTGCTCATTCTTCAAATCACTTTACACTCCCCGCTGCTGTCTCTGTTCCTTTTTTCCCCCCTTTTTGCTTAGTAGAAACCTTTGTCCTCAAAAGCGAAGAACCAACATTTTGCTGGCTGTTCTTCGTCGTTCTTTTCTTTTCTTAGATTTTCCTTTTCCTTAGATAGGGGTGCAACAGGGGCAGTAGAGAGACTCACGCTCACTCGCACACTCGCAAACAAAACAAAACAAAAAAGTTTCATTGTTTTTTTTTTTTTTTTAATCTAGTCTTCTTTTGACGTTGGTATCGTGTGCTTTCCACCGGTTCTATAGCAAGATTCAAAAAAATTACTTCTGCTCTCTCGTGGCAGCTATAGCGAAGCAAGTATGATTATTCTTTTTCACATCACCGATAGCCGTGGGCTGCACCACCGGTGCTCAGCCGTGTGCGGGCCCTCCACCACGGCGGCAGGGGCCATCAACCAACTCCGCAGCAAGCTCTCCATTCCCACCGATGTAGAGGTGGAGGTGCACCTTGCCAACGACGTCCCCATCCGCCATCTCACCGCCCCCCTCACCAGCCTGCGCAAGCAGCGCAGTGGCAGCGCGCAGGTGCTGCGGATGCAGCTGTGGGCCAGCCTCACCGGGTCCGACAGCTCCATCGCGGAGATTAACTACAGCGCCGCCGAGGTGGTTGACCCGGCGGTGGCGGCAGCGGAGGAGGAGCTGGACGATGACGAGGCGCTGCTGGCCTCCTCGTCGTCGCAGTCGGAGCGGCACAGCTCCGTCGCCGCCAGCCACAACGGCCCCAACGCACGCATCATGTTCGCCGGACCACCGTCGCGGACGCAGGCAAAGCCCGTGCAGGCAAAGGTCCCGGCAGCCGTCACCACGCCGATGCCCTCAAGGTCGACCGCGGAGCAGAACAGCGCGGCAACGTCCAACGGAGCTGCACCGTCGGCTCTTTCGAAGGGGGCATCACGCAAAACCAGCCCTGCTGCGCCGGCAGCCGCGACGTCCATCAAGTCGCCCTCTCCTGAGAACCCTTCTGCGACGCCGTCGTCAGCGGTCACCGCCCCCACCGCGGCAGCACCAGCCAGTGAGCTCGTCATTAAGCGGCGCGAGTCCAAGGCCGGGGATGCGGCGCGAACGGAAATGCCGCTCACGGCACGCGGCCCTGCCCGCCGTCCGCCCGTGGAGGTGCAGCGGGCAGAGCTGCAGATGCCGCAGTCGGCGCGTGGCGTGGCGCCGTCGCGTACCACGACAACCGGCCGTGCGGAGAGCACCGGCCGCTACGTCGAGGTGGCGGGCGGCGACGCTGGGGTGCTGTACAAGACCGGCTTTGCGCGCCGCGACGCCGCCATTGCGCACATTATGATGCGGGAGTACCCAAAGACGGTCTCCCGCGAGCCGAAGGCGATCGTCGAGGCTGTCAAGGACAACGAGCGGCTCGCCTCGCTAAGCTACGCGCACGACTTCACCGCCAACTCCGACCTCGACGGCGTCGACGACAAGACCTACGCGCGCTGCCTCTCGATTGGGCTCACGCATGGGCAGGAGCTGCGCAGTGGGGTGGACAGCGCCGGTGCCCGCCTTGCCCTCTACGGTGAGCTCAGCTCGATGCGGCACAGCTGCTGCCCGAATGCGGCGGTGCAGTACGACCTCTTCTCCGCTCCCTTTGCCGGCAGCTGCCGTTGCGCGGTGCTCTCGGGCATTCAGCAGGGCCAGGAGATCACCTTTCTGTACAAGCACGCCGACTCGCTGGCCTTTCTGCTGCTGTCGCGTGACCGCCGTCGCAACATCCTGCAGCGCAAGTACTTCATGGAGTGCGACTGCCCGCGCTGCACCGAGACGGACCTCGGCGACGACGCCGCCTCTGCGGCCGCACCGATTGTGAAAAAGAAGGGCTCCAAGACGGGCACGGCGAAGGCGAAGGCGCAGAAGATTGGCACCCGCACGAAGGCGCAGCGCGAGGCGGAGGCGACGCTGACGGGCGCCTTCTTCACCGACTCCAGCGTCGACCGCGACGCCGCAAAGCAGCGGGCGTTGATGGAGGAGATGCGCAAAGACTTCGACGCCCTGCAGATCATCGACGACACCGGCGTGGAGATTCACCTCTCGTTGGTCGGCAACGTGCCGCCGCTGCAGCGCACGAAGCAGTGCAACCGGCTGCTGTCGTTTCTGCGCAAGTACGGCACGGCCGACTCGGTGCTGCGACTGCACGAGCATCACTGGCGCATGAATCTGGCGCGGGCCGCGTACGTGCAGGAGACGGTGCGGCTGTGTGCTGTGAAAGGGGCGACGCCAGAGGCCCGCCTTCGCGACCCGCACAGCAAGATCCTCTTCACCCCAACCAAAACGGTGTACGACATGTGCCTGAAGCAGCTGGCGGTGGAGGCGCTCTTCATCCCGGCCGGACACCCGCACAGCCTCACGACGTACGAGTCCTTCCTCTATTTAGTGGCCATCTTGCCGCCGTCGGTGGCGCAGACCATCACGCGCAGCGCGCAGATGAACGAGGGCATTAAGTGGAAACAGCTGGAGGAGACGAAGGAGGCGTGGAGCGTGCTGAAGCGGTCGACGCTGCCGCCGCCGGTTCGCCGACTGGTGCAGCGCAAGGAGAGTGTGAGCGCTGCGGAGCCGCCATCGCAGCCAACGACGGCCCGCGGCCCGCGTAGTCATGACTTGCCGCCGGCGCCAACGGTGAAGCTGCCGCCCAAGAAGCTGAAGGCGCATCTCACCTCCACCTCAAAGGGGAAGGAATAAAACGAAACAGCGAGATGGGATCATTAAAAAAAAAAAAAAGTAAGGGCTGTGTTCTTTGCTGCCGAAAGTCAAGACTAGTCTTTTTTTGCGAATCCTTTTACGTTTGTTTTTTTTTTGTGCTTTCGAGGGCAAACACGCCGTGCGCTCTACAGCCTAAATCGCTATTCTGTGCTGGGGTTGCTGTGTTTGTCGTCTAAGGGAGCGTTGTATTGTTCTGTACATTGCACTTGTTTTTTTTTTCTTTTTTGTCGTTTCTCTCCTGTGTCTTTCCTTTTTTTTTTTAATGACTCTTTCCAGTTTCTCCTCAATTCCAGCTTCGTCTGGGTCTAGGAAAGATGCGCTGCGCAGCAGCAGCTGACGGAGTGCCTGTTACTTTTGCCTTGAAAAGAGGTAGGTGCTACATTTGTAAATTGTACACAAGTTTGGTGTTTGAGTGTTTCGTGATGCTGGTGAAGGCCCCCTTTTTTTTAAGCATTTGTTTGCTCATGAGCCATGTTTTCTTGTGGTTCTAGTAGAGTGTGTCAAAGTAATCAACTGCAACGTTCGGTATAAATTTGACTTTCTTACTTACTGCCTTTACATACTTTTCGGGAATCATTGTTTGCATTCATTTTTTTTCTCATCTGTTGATGCAAAAGAAGAAAGAGTAAATAGAAAACCTGGCGATCTTGACGTCGCTGCACAGTTTTCGCGGAGTAGACTTTAAACAAGCCTTCTATCTGTAATTTGACGGCAGCAGTCGCAAGGACAGGTACATTTGAAAAGAGGTTTGTGTGCCGAAGTGCTGCATCATTAAACCTTTTCTAATAAAGGGGAAGTTACATCTCTGGCACCGTATGGGACTCAAGACAAATATGCAGACAAAGCAACCCACGAAGGTAGCTTTATAGCGATTTGCTTTCGAATGTGCCTGATGCAACAATGTTTGGATGTTCTCGAATGCACTTTTTTCACTTGGTCATGTAGCAGTACCTACTGCTTGTTCGCTACAACCTATTTCCTTCCCCTGTTACTACTCTTCTCCTCACCCGTTGCCCTTTTTCATTTTTCCTCTACTCTTGTTCGGTGTGTTTTTCATCTCGCTGAGACCGCGAAAAGCGACGCATTAGAAGTAGTAGTACCTCTTTCTTTCTGTCTGAAGATCGGGAGCTGGTCACAATCCCGCGTATCAACCTCGTTTTCTTTTCTTTCTTGATTTGTTGGCTTTGATACTTTTGCCACCTTTCGTTTTTTCTCTCGTTTTTCTCTTCCTTTTCTTACAGTTGCACGCTCTCTCTCTCTCTCTCTCTCGCCTTCTCCCAATACATCCATCATGGCTACGCGTGACCGCACCAGCGAGTTTCTGCAGTACCGGGCAATCCGGCCAAAGCGGCCGGAGACGGAGCAGCTGCTCGCCGATGAGGAAAACATGAACCGCGTCTATGTCACCCCGCTGTGGGTCGAGAAGATGGCTGACGTGCGCCACGTCGAGGACCAGATCAAGGAGCAGATGAACACGCTGGAAAAGCTGCGCAAGGACCACCTCAAGGTGGAGTTCAGCTCCACGCGCGACGAGGGGCAGGAGGAGGCCGCTATCGAAGACGCGCAGGACACCATCGACCGCCTCTTTAAGCTCAGCGAGAAGGGCATCAAGGACCTCGACGCCGCCTACACGCGCGACCTGCCGGACGGCGGCACGGATGCCGAGCTCAGCATTCTGCGCAACGTGAAGATGTGCCTCGTGAACGAGGTGAACAACATTAGCAAGCTCTACCGTGAGAGTCAGCGGCGGTACATGATGGACGTCAAGAAGCAACAACTCGTCTCCCAGCGGTGGGCCGGTGGCGATCGCCAGAAGGCCGTCGAGCAGCAGCTGGAGAACGACGCGCTGATGGACCAGTACCTGCAGAAGGGCATGACGCAGGAGCAGGTAGAGACGATCATGCTGAACCAGCAGATGGCGGACGAGCGGGTGAAGGAGTTTGAGCGCATTTACACCTCCATCAAGTCTCTGCACGAGATGTTCAAGGATATGAACACGCTCGTCATTGAGCAGGGCGCGGTGCTGGACCGCATCGACTACAACATGACCATCACCCACACGCGGGTGCAGAAGGCGCGCCAGGAGCTGCAGAAGGCGGCCGAGTACCAATCTGCCGGTACGTTCAAGCTATGTGTGCTTTTCATGATAGTCCTCATCGTCGGATTAATGATCGCTCTGTTCTTCAAGGCAGTTATTTAGTTATTAAAGTGAAAAAAAAAAACCTGCGCCGGCAGTGACTTTCTTTCTTTCTTTGAGTCTCTGTTCGTGTGAGGATACACTTGTGGAGGCGAGCACTTAGACCGATGCGCCTTTCTTGTCGTTTTATACTTCTAGTGTCGAGCCTGTTTCAATTGACCAGTTTTTTCTTATCGATTTGTTTTTGGTTGCTTGAAGAATGTTCTGTTCTTTTTTTGATTGTTTTTGTTGCACACTTGTACGCCATTTTTGTCGACTTTGTTTGTTTGTCTGTACGGGCTTTGCCTTTTCTCTTTCTTTTCTCTTGCCTTCTTTGTTTGCTACATGCTTTCCAATTCAAGTTGTTACCTTTTTGCAACCGGTGTTTTTTTTCTACAGCTTTGCGATTTTCTTCTTGAGAAAAAAATAATAGGAGATGTGTGAGAATGAATGGCCGCTGCCTTTTGTAGGCTTGTGTGACACAGTCTGCAACGACGCGTGCATCAGCTGCTTGATTCGCCATCACGACCTCCGCTTCCTGCTAATTAGTATCAAAATCTTGCATGAACAACGTGCTTTTGAGCAGCTGCTTTTTTGTTTTTTTCGTTGACAATCTGTTACTTCTGCGGAATCAATACTCACGTGCTGCCTTCGAGCTGTTCACGCAGCCCCTTTCCGTACTGCACATCAGCTTTCAAAATCACCTTCTGCTTTTTTCCTACTTTTACGCTCTCAAACCACAATACACCTCATTCAAAAAAATAATAATAATAATAAAGGTTTTCCTCCCGAGGTCGAAAAGACTTCTTTTCTCAGCTTCTTTCCTGCTCGTCACACACACACACACGCACACTTGCAGACACGCGTGTAATGAACGTCGTGCCAGTTTACCGTACGGTGCTGAAGCAGCTCCACAAGGCGTGCACCACACGTCCGCACTTTGTACAAGACGTGCGCTTTCTCCTCTCCCTTCCCCTCATCACGCAGCACGAGGCGCACACCGTCGCCCCAGGCTCCACTGTGGAAAATTCCAAAGCAACGCCTGCCTCGATGGCCACCGCAACGAGTACGGCCAGCAGCAATGCCCCCACCGCGCCACCTGCGTATGCGCGGACGACGGTGGAGAACTATCTGCAGCGGCCATCCTCTGCGTGCTATCCGATCGACACCCACACGCTGTTTGCGCTGTGCTACACGGACCTGCAAGGGGCGATGCGGGAGTCAGCGGCAGCGGCGGAGTGCGGGTTGAATCCTGTGGCGCAGCAGATCCTGCGCTATCGCAACCTCCTCTGGCTGCGCGATCGCCTCACCCACATCCTCAGCGCGAAAACGACGGAGCTGCTGGCGACGTCGCTGAATGTGGCCGACGGCCCCGATACAAACGACTTTATCCCCGACTCCTTCTTTGAGGCAGCGGCGGAGCGGCAGCAGCAGCAGCAGCCGGGTGGCTCGTCGGCGATCCCCACCGCCCCACGCAACGGGCCTGTGGGAGTCGCGGGTGGCGTGCTGGCCGACGACGCCGATGCGGAGGGTGTCGACTCCGCTGCGCCGTCCTCGTCGACCGCTGCGCAGTCGGCGTCCCCCGCCAACCTCGTCTCCGCCGCGGCGAGGGAAAGCGACGCGGAGGTTATCTACTCCGCCGGCGCCATCGGACTGCAGGCGGAGATGTTCGTGCTGTGCCACCGCGAGCCTTTCCCGATGGCCGCGCGTTTTCTCGCAGGATTCCCGACGGTGCCGGCAGCCGAGCTGGCGAGCTGCGCGCATCAGCAGGCGGCGCTGGTGCGGCTTGTGCGGGAGAAGTACCCGACAACGCTGACGTGCGAGGACGGCCACGTCAGCCTCTCCGTCAGCGTGCAGCCGCTCGACCCGCAGTACCACGACCGCGAGCACGCCGGCATTGGCTACTTCGCCTCCGCCCACCGACAGTTCCGCCTCGTCTTCTCCCTCGAACCGCTCGGCTGCGACGGCGCAGGCCCGGCGGAGCAGACGGAGGTGTTGGTGGTGAACTCGTACTTTGTGCGGCTCGACATGGAGCTGATGCAGCTGCGGGAGGAGGTGGGTTACCTCAGCAGCCGCGACGTCCTCCGCATGCTCCGCGAGCGTGACTACGGCGACCACTTCAGCGACTACGTCGGTGACGTCGTGGCGGAGTCGCTGCGCGACGACGAAGGTGCGGCAACGGAGGGCGACGGCGCAAATCCCACGAAGAAAAGCGCGGCGGGCAGCTCGAAGCAGTCGCCAAGCGCCACACCGTCCCCTGCGAAAAACGAACGTGTCTTCTCTCTTTTCTTCATGAACCACACGGATGCGCCGATGGTGATGAAGGGGATGCTGTATTACAAACTTGGCAAGCGCAACGAGCTGGGCAAGGCACCGATTCAGTGCATTCCGTTTGGATTTGTCTTGCTAGAAGCGTAAGAATCAAGGCGAAGTGCCGCCTCTTTTTCTCTTTTCTTTTGTGTATGTGTATTGGGGTTTTTTGACGTCGTCACAACGCTAGATTTTGTCCTCTAGATTAGAAAAATGATTTGAAATGTTGACAGTTGCTGTCGGGTGGAATTGGTGTTTGTGTTGTGAGCTTTGAGCCAGTGCGCGGGTGTTTTAGGTGGTGACACATGTATTGCTATTCGGACTCGTATCGTTTAAATGAAAAAGCAACGCGGGTGATTTGAAATGGTACACTTTGATCTCTAAAAAAGTGAAAAAGCAGTGACTTTTGTAAGCCATTTTTTTTATCTTCGCTCTTCACATTTCACTTCTTTCTCCCGCTGTTCTTGTCTTCTGCAACTCTCTCACACTTAAAAGCAGTCGCGCACTTCTGCTGAACTACGCGTGCTGAAGCGCAGCAATAAGCAACACATTTTACTATCGTATCAGCATTCAACCTTATACCCATCTCACCATAGAAACAGTCTTCCTCGAAACATCCTTTTGCTGTCTTTTACATGGGCGACAGAATGAACCCCTCGCTGCTGAGCGAGTTCTACCCCACCAGCAGCAGCAGCCTGCAGCAGCACACCTACCTGCGTGTGCTGTGGCTCCCGCTCTCCGTCTGCTTCCTGTGGAGCGGCGAGACCCTCACCCCAAGCAACGCCTCCACCCCTCTCCCGTCGGCCTCCCCTGCAAGCGGCACGGCCTCGTTTTCGGCCCTCAACCGCTCTGGCTGCGGGGCGCCGGCCAATGGCAGCAGCGTCGGCCGCAGCTCCTTCTCCGACCGCCACGCCGAGGCTTTCGTGGACGCGGACGAGACCGTCAGCGGATACGAGGTGGCGCTGCGGCGCTGCCTGACACTGCACCCTCCCGTCGCCGCCAGCGATCTAAACTGGGACGCCTTCTCGCCTGCGGTGCTCAAGTCCATTCTTGCGGTGGGCAAGTCCGCCAGCCTGCCCGTGTCGCTGCCCGTCTTCCTCACCAGCGACCTCGGCACGTCGCACTGGGAGAACATGGACGGCCACCGCGCTACCGTTGCCGTGCTCGTCGTCATCAGCGCCGCCGCGCTTTCCGTGTCGGCCGAGCACGCCGTCGAGCTCGTCCACACCATCTTCACCTCGCAGTTCAAGGACAAGGTGTGCCGCTGCGTCGTCGTGGACGCACCGGCGGCGCTGGCGGAAAAACTCGCCGGCTCCCCGCTTTTTCGCTGCGTCGCGGCGTCCGTGCCGGTGGAGCAGACGGCTGAGCGGCTGCTGCTGGACGTAGCGCAGTCGGTAATCAACGCGCAGGGTGCGCTGCTCAGCCTCTACAGCCAGCCGGACCGTGCGGACAACACGGTGGTGCGAACACCACTGGACAAGGCAAACACGTTTGCGCCGTCGCGCACTGCGACGATCATCACGGCAGCGCGGTTCAAGAAGAAGTGTGCCGATATCCTGCTGCAGTGCGGCGCGATCACGGCGGCGGTGGCGGCCTACGGTGAGACGCAGTTTGCGTCCAACGTGGACTGCCTGTGGTGCCACGCCACAGTCGAGAGCATCGCCGCCGCACGCTATCACTACCTGCGCACCACCCTCTTCCGCCACCGCGCCACGCTCAACGAGACGGTGGTGCAGCTGCAGAGCGACGACCCGCCGTGGGGTCCCGGGCTCTCATCCGCGGTGGAGGAGCTGGGCATCATTGTCATCCAGTACGGCGACAGCCTGAAGCTGACGCTGAGCGGGCTGAGGACGTCGTCGGTGCCGCACTCGATGCAGAGCCGGCTGAACCGCGACATTGACGAGAACGTGTCCGCGCAGATCTCGCTGTTAAAAGGGCTGCTGGTGCGGGTGCGGGTCTGCTTGGAGGCCAAGACGTGGGAGGTGCCGTCCGATCCGCAGTCGTACCGCCTCGGCGGCGAGGTGCGCCGCTGCGTCGAGACGATCGTGCGCCTGGCTTACAACGAGGTCGACATCTACCTGCGCGAGTCGCTGCGGCAGCTGGGCAAAGCCGCACCGAGCGGAGGCCTGTGGCCGTCGTCGTCGTCGTCCCCGCTGCTCAGCGGTGGTGGCGGAGCGGGTACGACGCCGCAGAACCCGACAGTGGCGATGCTGCGCAAGCGGGAGCTGGAGACGCGCTTCAAGCGCCTGGAGCTGCTGGCGGCGAGGGAGTCGCGGCAGAGTTTTCTGGAGGAGCTCAGCGTGCTGCGTAGCAGCTTCTCTGGTGGCTACGGCGCCGAGTGGACGGAGCGCAGCCTGCTCTTCTTCGCCTACCTCAGCATGGTCGCCGGGGCGGAGCGCCGGGCACGCGCGCTGCTGGTGGAGGTGGCGAGCGTGAAGACGCGGCTGCAGCTCGTCGAGGATGCCGCAGACATGCTGCTGCGTGTGTCCGCGCTGGCTGGGCTGGGCCTGCCGCTGATGAGCCTGAGCGCCGCAACTGTGGCGGACACGGCGACGACGGCGGAGGGCCGTGGTGGTGGTGCGGCGGCGACATCACAGCGCAGTCTAGACCCGCTGTGCCGGCTGAGCCGTCTTCCCGCCGCGTGGGAGGCCTCCGCCGGCAACGGCGCCTCCGGCAGTGGCGCGATGGAAGGCTCGATGGCGGCGGCGCCGTTCAACATGTTTAGCGCGGTGGAAGAGGCGGCGCCGGATCGCGGGGTGGCGCGGCTGAACCAGTCCATCAGCAACGCAGCCTTGCTCAACGTGCCGCTGCTGCTGCAGCTGATTGAGCTGTTTGGTCGCATGAGCCGCGCCACGGCGACGGCGGCGCTGCAGTGCCAGCTGGCCACGCTGCTGCTCTTCAAGCACCCGCACCTGTTGGACAAGTCAACGCAGCGCACCCTGCGATCCGTCATGGAGGACGCCTCTGCTTTGCTGGAGCCGCAGGTACCCGCCACCATCGTGCCGTCGCCCTTCTTTCTGGCGTGGGAGGCGTTGCCGCTGCCGGCGCACCTGGCGCCGAAGACTGTCCCCGTCGGGGGTGCGCTCTTCACCTTCATCGACACGCAGCGGCTGAAGCTGACGATCCTGTGCCTGAACGGGAAGGTGCTGGGGAGTCGCACGGTGTGGACGGTGGGCGACGTCGCCTCCGTGCTCGTCACACTGTACAACCCATTCGACGAGCCGCTCGTGTTTGGCTCGCTGGCCCTGCGTTGCCGCACGCGACGGCGCGAGCCGCAGGAGCTCGAGGAAGACAAAGAGGAGAAGAAGATCACGTCAACAGTGTCCGGCGACGATGACGACAACGCTGAGAAGAAGCGGGAGAAGGACGACGCGGTGCTGGCGTTGAAACCGATCGAGGATGTGTCGCTCAACGAACCGATCTGCTACGTCCTGTCGCAGGTGGAGGTGGCGCCGCTGGCGAAGCGGAAGGTGCTGCTGCACGTGCAGCCCACGCAGGAGGGCACGCTGGTCATCGACGGTGTGGCGCTGCGGCTGTCCAACATGCGCTCCTCGCAGTCCATCGTTGGTCAGCTGCCGGCGCCGATGAACATTCCCGTGCTGCAGCGCCTGCCGCAGGTCTCTTGCACCCTCAATACAAGCGAGCTGGAGGTGTTCGGCAGCCAGCGCATCGACTTCACCGTGCGGGTCGTCAACTGCGGCCGCGTCCCGATCTCGTGCATCTCGCTGACGGCGCACAGCGAGCAATGCCAGCTGGAAGGCTGCGAGGGGTGCAAGGAGAGGCGGACGGACACCGACACGACTGTGACGCTCAACAAGCGCGCCTTGGACGCCGCGGCGCGTGTGCCGCTGCAGCCAGGCGACGTCGTGATGATTCCTGGCGTGCTTGAGGCCCCGCCCACGATTGCGAAGTTCGGCGCACACTACGTGCTGTTCCGCACCGATCTCTCCCTGCCGCACCCGGAGCCGGAGAAGCCGCCAAACGTGCCCGGGGCCGTCCCGATCTACGCCGTGATCCCGCGGCGCGTGACGGAGACTCGCATGCGCCTCTTCCACTCACCCGGCCTGGTTGTCACGTCCGTGGCGCTAACGAAGGACCGCCGTGCCGTGGAGGTGCGGGTTGCGAACCGCAGCCGGCTCTACAGCATGGAGCTGCAGCTCAGCACGCTTGCGTTTGCCGATCTGCCGGATGCCTTCATTGTGGCGGGTGCCGAGTACGTGGTGCCGCCCATCAAGCTGACGCGCATCCTGCCCTCGAAGGAGAAGAGCGGGCTGCGCTTCGCCGTTCCGTGGGTTGTGCGGGAGCTGCCCCACTGCGCCGGCACGTTGGAGCTTGACCTGTCCCTCACGGGCAAGGAGGAGGTGAGTGCGGAGCCGCTGGATGAGTGCGTGCTGACCCTTGATATCGAGGTCCCGCAGTCAGCCCTGTTTCCCAGCCACGCCGAGACGTCGCCGTCGTCCTCACTCAATTCCCTGGAGGGTGCTAGAGACGCCTTCCCTTCACCGCCGCAGCAACACCGGCAGCGCGACGGGGCGGAAGGGTCGTCGACTGCCGATGCCGCCGCTGCGGTGGCGTATCGCTGGGCGATCGGCGGCGACGTCGGTCACGGCGGCGATGGGGGGCCGGTGGTGGTCGCCGTCACCAAGGCGCAGCTGTCCAACGGCGGCACACCCGGTGGGGACTTCTTCGCCGCGCCGCTCCACGTCACCAGCGCGCTGGACTCCATCACCACCGCTGGGGGGCTTTCCGAGGTGCGCAAGCGGCCGGCGGTGGCAGCGGCTCCCGGTGCAACCAACGTGGTGTCTGGCGGCGCCGATTTGGGTAGTGGGCCGCGGTCCAACTCTGCGCTTCTGTGGCGACGCAGCGAGTCCTTCGACGCCGCGCAGTCGTCGGCGACCGCGCAGGTGCTGCAGCGGGCAAAGACGATGGTGCCGGTGCACACGGGGCCTGTCGTCAGTAACGCGAGCGTGCACGCGCCACCACCGAAGGTGGACATTGTCATTCCTGCCGTGACCCCGATTCGCCTGTGTCTCCGGGTGGCGGCGCCGCGATGGCGTCGTGCGATCCCGCTGCACGTGCGGCTGTCCATTGACGCGCACTTCGACGTGGCGGTGCTGTCCGGTGCGGTGGAGGCGGAGGCGATGGTCGGCGATGGTGGGCGGGCCGTGTACGTGCGCGAGTTTGAACTCTTTGCCTTCAAGACGGGAAAGCATCTCCTGCACGTGACGATCACGGACGGCGCGGGCCGCGAGCTGACGAACACGGTGCAGCTCATCGTGGAGCACTCGCGCACACCGTGATACACGGCGATGTAAAAGGAGGTGGCGAAGATTGTGTGTGTGGGTGTGTGATAGTGTGCGCCTCTCTGTCTGTGTGGGCGTAGTCGATCCTTTTAAAGCCAACCTTGTCTCCATGAACCACGAATACTTAATTAGTTGTCTTTACTAATTGTTACATTTGGTTACATTCAAAGTGATTTTTGTTGCAGGGTCTTTTTTTCGAAAACTTATGCTTCTCATTGTGATCGACAGCGTTTACTGCGGTCAAAGAAGCTTGTTATTATCGTGAAACGCTGCGTTGCTCTTGGCCACGTTTCCTCTCTTCTAGTGGTTTGTTTGCTTCTAAAAATCCAGCTCTGTCTTTCTCCCTCTTTCCTTTTTCTCCTGCAGCTTTCGAAACTCCAAATTAACCCTAGAAGAAGTATAGGCTGCTGTGTGCGCGTGTGTGTGTGTGTGTGTGTGTCTGGTTTGCGCTTGTTGTCTGTATTACGAAATAAACGAGATTGTTTCTCAAGCCACACCGCACGCCTTTATCTTATTTAATTGCTACTCCAGAATAGCTCCTCGCGCCCACGTTTGCACCCGCTCATACCCCTGTCGCCAACGAGCGCCGCCAAGCCTCATCACTTTCATTACGTTTTCATTCACGTTAACTGCAAAGAAAACAATTCTACTGAACGCAAGGAAAAAAAAACTCTGCTGCTGCTTTACTCTTTTTAATCTGCGTGGTCTCACTTGCACTTCAGCTTTTGTTTAAACACTTTTTTTTTCTATTTATTAATATTGCTACTGTTGTTCGCGCGTTCCTTTAAAATACAGATACACACTTTATATCCAAACAGAAGAATCAGATACTCTTCTACGCTCTCTTTCTCTTGTTGCCTTCCGTCCGAAACTCCTCTTTCCGTTTGAGTTTCATTCTTCTTGCTTCCTTTTTTTTTTTTTGTAGTTCATTGCGATGCCGCCCAGCAAAGCAGGAAAGCGTGCCCGACAAGACGTACCGGCCCCCACCGCCACCGCAGAGTCGCGTCCGCCAAAGCGTGCCGGTCGCAAGCGAGCGCGAGAGCCCGTCGACACACCCGAAACCGGCAACGCTCTCGCCGCCAGCGACTCTGCGCAGCCGCTCGCCTCTCCGACCGACGCCACGATGGCCACCCCGACGGAGGGCGGTCACCTGGCCGGCCACGCCCCCCTCGTCTCCTCGCCGTCCGCCACGCCGGCTGGGCGGTCCTTTCTCGTCGACGCGCCGTCCACCACGCCGTCGTCCCTCAGCGCCGACGCCGACGAGCGCGACGGCGGGGATGCTGAGGTCGACAGTAGCGGCCTCGTTCGGTCGAACTCCTCCTCCTCTGCCGTGCTGGCCAACGAGGAGGCGGGGAACCTTCACGACCACGAAGCCCTCGCCGAGGTGCGGGGTCGCTTCAACAGCATCGCCGACAAGCTACGCTGCAGTGTCGAGCTGAGCATCAGCCACTTTACCAAAGTGGACGGGGACTTGGAGCGTCTTGGGTTGGCGCGGCAGAAGGCGCAGTCCAAGGTGGAGGAGGTGGTGCAGTCGCGCCACCCTGACTGCCACGCAGAGGTGATCACCCTCAACGTCGGCGGCGAGACCTTCACCGTCCCCCTCGCGACTCTGCTCGGCAGGGACAGCCCGAACTACTTTCACGTGCTTCTTGGCGCCGAGGAGGCTGGCGGCGCCGCTCTCGTCTTCAAAGACGCGCGTCACCAAATCTTCATCGACCGCGACCCGGCGTGCTTCAAGCACATTCTGAGCTACTTCCGTGGCTACCAGTACTTCAACCTCCTGAAGGAGGACACGGTGCGTCGCCTGAAGGTGGACGCGGCGTACTTCCAGCTGCCTGGGCTGCTCACGATGCTGGGAGAGGTAGAGCGGGAGGCGGAGCTGCAGTTCAACGCCGGCCCGGGCGTAAGTCTTGAGCGCAACCGCCTGCGCGTCGTCTACGGTGTTGCGGTGGTTGGCGACGTTTTTCTTGTCACGGGTCGCCATACCATCACGTACGAGGTAAAGATCGCGGACTACATCGGCTTCGGCCTCGTCTCGGAGGCTTGCGTGAACACCGACCAGGAGTTCCACAAGATTCCGGACTGTTGTGTGTACTACATGTCGGGCGTCTTCTACACCAACTACCCGTACCACCGAAAGGAGGAGAACCTCGAGCGCATCGAGAACGGCGACTTTGTCACGATGAAGGTGGACCTGGACAAGGGCTACGTGGAGTACATCTTGAAGAACTCCCGCAAGATGGTCTCCATCGGCCGAGCGCGACGACTGCGCTTTGCCACGACGATGAAGCTGGCGTCTCGCGTGCGCATCGTGCCCCCCGACGAGGTGCGCCGCCGTCTGACTCCGGTACACTACACGTTCGACGAGTAGGCAGAAAGCCGTTATTGAAATTCTAGAGTGGACAAAACAGAAGCTGGGGCGTGCAGAAAACGCGCAGTGTGGTTTGCATAAGGAGCTGGCGCGAACTGATGTTGTCGATTGGAGTAAGGAAAAAACCGAAGAGCTCGTGCATTTCGAGTGTTTCAGGGAGCTGAAAAAGCATGCGCTTTGTACTTTTTAAAGCATTATAGATTATGTAGAGAGGGTTTTTCGAACTTTTTGTCTTGCGGTGCTGTCCTCAAGTTGCAGATGCTCGCGAAATCGAACACAAACCACCAGAAAAACTTTTTCGTCACGCCATGTGTCGAAGCGTTTAAATTTATGTGTGTCTGTGTGGGTGCTGCTTTTTTTTTTTCTTTTTTTTCTGCCTGCGTGGGCAGAGGCGGTAATGCTTTTGCTCACATTTATTATGTTCATAGCCTTGCCACTAAGATACAGCTATGTTTCCTTTTTTGTTGCCACCTGCTCCTAAAAACACTTGTTCTGTTAGTGTTCTTGTGAATGCACCTTTTTTTTTTTGTTTGTTTTGTGTGTGCTTGTGTCTTCTCGTAGTTTGGTATCTATCGAGTGTCGCGTTGTGTCGGTGCGACGGTGTGTCTGCTTATGGCGATTGAGGTTTTCGTGCATATGTGTATGTTTGTGTGTTTATGAGGTGAACGATTTGCCGTGTTGCTTCGTCCTTCTTTTTCAATGTCCCACTTTCTATTCTGCACAAATTGCTTGAAACAATAAAGTCTGTAGTGCGGACAGAGAGAAAATCAACGCATTTCGCTTGTCATACTCCTGTTGAATTTCAATGTTCTCTTTCAAGTCTCTCGAGATAAAAGGCAAGTTTTGCTTGCAACTTACTATACAAACTCAAAGCTTGTAAAATGTTGCTGGCTTTTGAGAGGTTTTACTTTTCTGCTATTCACTTCGTCTTCCAATTCCGTTTTGTATCCCCCTTGCTTCTCTGTCCTTTCTTTCTTCACACTCGTTGCAAACGCACTTCTTAAACTCATCTTTGAAGCACTCAAATAAAGAACAATTTTCTCATATTTCTCTCGTGTAAAAGCTAGTTTTTTATTATTATTATTCATTTAAAAAGACATTTTTATTTGCTGCTGCCTGAAATCAATTTGCACCATCCCGGTACTTGTCTTGCTGCCTTTTTCGTGGTGAAGAAACATCAAACTCTCTTTTTTCCCTCCTACCGCTTCCTTTTTTTTTTTTCTCCCTTTAATTCAGAAACAATGCCGCCGAAGGCCCCCGCTGCCGCAGCGCGAACGACGAAGGCTGCCTCTCCCGTAGGCGCCGCTCCGGCTGGCGGGTCCGTGAACGCCATGCCATCGTCCGTGCCGCAGGGAGGCACGCAGGAGCTGACGTCCTATGTGCAGGGTCTGCTGCAGCAGATGCAGTCGCGCTTTGAGGAGATGTCGAACAACATTATTTCTCGCATCGACGAGATGGGTGCCCGCATCGACGACCTGGAGCGCTCTATTGATGAGCTGATGCAGCAGTCTGGTGTGGAGGATGGGGACACGGCCGCCGCGAAGCCCAAGAAGTAAAAAAAAAAAACCCAATGAGCTTACAACGCTTACCTCTGCTGCAGAAAGACAAAAAAAAGGGAGGAAAGGGAGCTTACTTTGAAGAGAAACCTTTTTTTCTCTATTTTTTTTGCTATAGTTTTGTTTCATTATTGTTTGAGTTGTTGCAGAAGAACGGCGTGAGCAAGGTGCTAGCTTTTGCTAGCCACGGAGTGTGATATCTCGACATTTTTTTTTTATGAGTCATGAATGCCTGCAGTGCTTGTCTTCAAAGCTGACTTGCACGCTTAAATGAAGCTTTCGCATTGCTGTCCTCATTATCGTATCGAACTCCCCAAAAAACAAGAATAAAAAAAAAACATATACTTCATCACTGTTCTGGTAGGTTTTCATTGCTCAAATACATTATCTTCTTCTTTTTTTTTCAATACAAGGTTTCGCGAGGCGTTCTACGATTGAAGTGTTTCCGAGGCCACTTTATGTGCTCAAATAAACATGAGGTCTGCACGACGCTATTGCCTGACCTTTTTTGTTTTCTCGCATCGTTTTTGTGCTAGTAAACCGCGTAGCGTGACTCAGGCATAGCTCCACGATCCGAGCCCGAGTTTCCTTCACTCCGATCGCTACGAAAAAAAAACTTCTTTTTTCTTTTTTCTTTTCCACTTGCTCGAGTGGTGTTGGTGTACGTTTGTGATGATTGTGTTGTCCTTTTTTTCTCCAACGTGTAAGATGAGAACTGTTTTGTCTACTATCATTTCTATTCTCGACAAATTTGCGACTTCTGTATTCCTTTGTTTTGTACCACGTATTGTTCTTTTGTTTTTCCTTTTACTGTTTTCTTTTCGTTTCTTTCGATATCCTAGCTGATTCAGATCTCTCAAACAAAAACAAAACGATGAAAGAAAATTCAAGGGTGATGTAGACGACGTTTACAACAAAAAAGTTCACTTGCAGCGCTGCAACAACCACTATCCTTTGAAGCTTTCTTTTCATGTCAACATCGCGGTGAATCGCGACGGCTCTTTTTTAGGTTAATAGCGAACAGAAGAAAGCGACTACGAGTGTTTTGCAGAAAGGAAAAAAAAAATACTTTCTTTGCTTTGGTTTTCTGTGTACTTTGTGATTAGACAGCTGAGGTGCAACTTGTTGCTTTTTCTCAAAAAAAACTTTTGCGTCAAAGCGCTTGGTAATAAAACAATAATGAAATGCTCCAGTGCATGCTGCACTTGTAAACTACTTCTCCTCCTTTTCCTTTTCTTTTTCCTTTCGAAAAACTATGCGTGTTTTTTTCTATAGAGCATAAGATAACTGGCAGTATTTTAATGAAAGATGGCCTTCTCAACTGCTTCGATGCCGCAGCGGCGCGAACCACCAAAGGAGACAATTTTTGATGCCTGTCGACGCGGCAATGCGGACCGCTTTGTCGACTACGTGGAGAAGGGCGGCTGCCTGACGGAGTGTGACGATCAGAAGCTGACATTGCTGCACCACGCCGCCTTTTCTGGTAACGAAACATTTGTGAAACTCATCCTGCAATCTTCTCCGACGCAGCAGGTGAGCATCGATGCGACGGACGGTGAGGGGTGGACGCCGCTGCACTACGCTGCCGATCGCGGGCATTCCGCTGCGGTGACGATTTTGCTTGACGAAGGGGCGAATGTAAACGCGAGGGACACGTCGAAGCGGACTCCGCTGCATCTCGCTGCGCTGTCAGGGCGTAAAGATGCTGTGGCGGCCCTGCTGGCGCACGGAGCATCGAAGACAGCGAAGAACGTTGCCGGGATGACGCCGCTGGAGTGCGCTAAGGCAGCGGAACAGACGGAAATCGTTGCTCTTCTAGCTTAAACGTTTGCGCCCTGCTTGTGGTGTTGATGTTGTCTACGTACGTTGCTTTCTTCCCCTCCTTTTGTATGTGTGCGTGTATGTTTGTTGTGAAAGCACGTCGCTGTGTTAGGGAACCCTTGTTTTTTGGTTTTTACGGATCTGAATGCAAGGCACACACAAACACACACACACACACACACGCATGCACACTTGTGGCCGTCCAGCGAGAAGAAAATTGTCTGTAACACTAAAAAACAAAAAAGAAGAAAGGTAGCTTTTGAAAATTGATGTTCAAACTTATGCAGGTGCTGACTGTGTCTCAGTATTGCATCCCACCTGATTATAACGGTATCGCTAAAACTATTTTTGGTTCTCTCTGGCTGGATTAAAAATCTCTATCCTGTTGCACTTTTTTTTTTTTGCGGACGCTAATGAAAGCTCTACTCTTATCTCTTTCTTGATCTTTCTACAAATTGTTCTGCCAATAGTGCTCATTCACATCAACGCACACCTTTTTTTTTTTTTTTTAATCAACGCACAAAAAAGTCAGAGAAACAGAAAAAAAAATAGCAGGACTCTTAAGATTATTGCTGCAGCAGTTTTCCCGAAGTCTAATTCAAGCACATACAACTTCTTTTTTTTTTAAAATAGAAAATATCTCCTCAGACATACACACCCGCACATATTTACGCAAGCAATAGAAAAGCATAGAATCGCAAATTATTTGTTTCTTTCACAATGAACGCGGAAGATTCCCTTTCCATAGATGTGGTCGACGCCACGCAGTCGGCGGCTTCGGCTGAGCCGCAATCCGACCCGCAACAGCAGCACGACTCGAACGACACGGCGGTTGTCGTAGTCGCGCAGACGCCCGCTTCCGCCATCGCCATCGAAAGCTCCGAAACCGGTGCGTACACGTTCGACCGGCCCACCGAGGACGCTTCCATCGTGGAAGTCAAAGAGACATTGGAGCTATCTTCTGCAAACGAAGCCGTGCCGTGTGGCACTGCTGCAGAGAATGCGCAATCCACGCTTCTGCTTGGGGAAGGTTCGCAGGACTTGTTGCCCCTGCCGCCCACTACTGCCGCCAATGTTGAGGAGGAGCTGACGTCGGCAGAGGTGGTGCCTATTGACGACGCGACGGACGATGCAGATGGTCTCTTGGGAGCTGTCATTCAGAACAAGTACAGCGCCACCTCGGAGTGGATCGAGAGTCTGCCGGAGTCGTCGGCCACGCAGCCCATCGTGGACGTCGAACCTCACTGCGGCGAAGAGGCCTCGGGCACCTCCACGCGTGGTCGTCGTGGAAAGCGGGCACGCGAGGGCCAGAGCCAGCCATCGGGAACTCCAACGGACACGGGCGACGGCGGTGGCACACTGCGGCAGCGTCGCGCGCGGGAGAAAGCGGCTGAGGCAGAGCTGCAGACCGCCTTCAAGCACTCGCAGCGCGCGCTACGGAAGCAGGCGAAGTCGGTCAACATGAAAGACGTCTTTGCCCGCACCTTTACGCTGCCCTCTCCGCTGCCGCTGTCTGACGTGAACGCGAACGCCGCCGCCACCTTCCCCAGCGCGCCGCTTTCTGGTGAGTCCGCCAGCCTCAGCCGCACCGCCAGCGGCGGCGTCTTTTCGCCGTCCTCGTCGTCGTTCCGGTTCGGGCAGTCCGTCTTCTCTCCGGCAGGTGCCATGTCGCCCACCACGCCGTCTAACAGCAGTGCGTGGTCGCCGTGCGTGGTGGGTGAGCTGACGAATCAGTTTCTGGCCAACGTGAAGCACCAGCGGCGACAGAAGTTTGAGCAGTTCGTCTCGAGGGAACTCACGCAGTCGCAGGCGCTGAGCCAGACGCACAGCCAGACGCGACACCCGCACCTGCGCGTTGATGGAGCCGAGGAAGAGGCGTCGCGGCAGCACGGGCGGGGCAGCGAGACAGCCATGCGGAACGCCACCGCGAGCACCTTCTCGTCTGCTGTGGATGAGCTGGTGATTGGCGAGGACGACAACGAGGCAGCCAACTGGATGCCTGCCGACGTCTCGTCGCCCGCCTCGCAGCACGGAGGAGAACAAGGAATGCTGCGCGATGTACGCGGCATCAATGCGAATCACAATAACAGCGACGTGGCCCTCCTCGGCGCCAGCTCCAGCGACGGCGAGCTGCGGCGCAACAACTCCACCAGCCCTACACCCGTCTCGGACAGCCGCAAGGCGGAGGAGCTTGCTTCTCAACAACAACAGCAGCAGCAGCAGGTGGTGCAGTCCCTCTCTCGCAAGCACGAGATCTGGAAGCTGAAGCAGCGGCAGCTGAAGGCGCAGCAGCAGGTGGACATGGACGACAAGGCGAAGGCGAAGGCGAAGCAGCGGAGCTCCACAGCGTCGCTCCTCTCCGTCTCGAGCACGACCAGCACCACGACGACGACCATCACCACTGCCTCGCAGCATCGCGGTAGTACTGCGGACACAACCATCGACACCGCCAGTACGGCGTCTTTCTCTTCGCTCCAGCACTCCAGCAGTGGCTTTTTAAGGACCACGCAGATATCGTCTCCGAATACGACGACGCGGTCGGTGCACAAGGCGAACCTGTCCGCCGACGCGATCTCCATGATCCGCCGCATCAACAGCTTCGACAACACGTCGACGCAGCGCGTCGTTGTTTTCGGGACGGCAGCATCCGCCGCAGCAGCGAAGCAGTCAAAGGAGGAAGACACGCAGTAGATTGATGGCCGCACTGTGTGCGACGTCTGTTTTCCTTTTCTTTTCTTATTCTTTCTCAGTGTGTCTTTTGACGCGCGTGAGTTCGATGAGACTGTTTCTTCTTCTTTGATTTTTCAGTCATTTTTGCTTCCATGAAAGCTTGACATTTTCGAAGAGTCTATTTTTTTTTTTTCTGCGTCTGTAAAAAGTGTTTTTTTTTTGTCGTTGGAAAGACAGAAGTTGCGTGTTTCTCTCCTTTTGTTTTGTAGGCTTCTGCCAAATTTAGCGGAAACTAAAGAAGAACAACTCCACGCTCAAAGTGATGCTCCCATGTCTGACATGCTCTCCTTTGGCTGCACAGAAAAAGCTTCTTCGACGTCGAAGCGCAGCAAATGAACTTAGTGGCGTCAACGTGTCATTGCATGCAATGCTGTGCTGAGCGTGGCGTTTTTTTTTTTTTTTTTTTTTGAGACCTACCGCATAATTGAAACAATCCCTTTTGTCAGCCTGCTGTTGTCATCAAAAATTTCTTTTTCTTTTTAATCGTCTTTACTTTTCCTCTCCTTCCCTTTTTTTTCACCCTTAGTACAAGCGAAAAAGAGAACCTAGTGGCGCGTGCGAGTTTTGTAGGCTCAATCTACACACGTTTGATCAAACGCTGGTTTAAAAGCACGGCACACTTTACCTAAAACGTGTGCATTCGGAAAAGAGGACTCATAAGCTCAATTATCTAGACGTGAAAAAAAAAAAGGCTCGTCTCATGTCGCTGGATAAAAGCCGCATCTCCATCGTCAGCTCCACCAAGGTGGACGGCGATAAGCTGACCAACGTCGGCGACACCGTCGACTCCTTGGTTCCTGTCAGCTACCGCAAAAAGCTCAAGGAGGAGCGCTGCTGCCCAACGTGTTGCGTGCTGTACGGCTCCATCATCTCCGCCTTTGCCGTTTTCTGCATTGCCGCCTCCGGCACAGCGGTGTGCATCTTTGCTGAGTCGCGCATCAACTACACCATCAACGGTGTGATGCGGCAGATCGGATGGATTGGTCTGCCTGGCATGCTCGTGGGTGCCTCGTTGCACTACTTTCTCGCGGAGGCGATGTGGAGCGGCAAGAACAACTCGTGGGGACAGGCGTGGACGAAGGCGATGTTCGTCAACGCCGGCCTCTGGAGCACCGCGATCGGTCTCAGCACGCTCGGCTGGCGCAAGGGTTTGCCGATGACGGCTGCAGGACGGCGACTCTACCACCGCTACCCGATCCCCTCTGAGCCTCTCGAGGCGCGCGTGCTACGCTCCAGCAAGGAGTTCTTCACGGGCATGGGCGCGACCTACTGGTTGAGCGGAGTGGGCAGCGGCCACCTCGGCTTTATCACCTGCGTCGGCTTCTGTGTGTCGGCGGACCGGCCGTATTTGATGATGGCCCCGCAGGGCGGCTACGCGCGGCGCTGTATGCCGCCGTGGCGCCGACAGCAGCTCGAGCAGATGGCGCTCGGGGCTACTTCTGCACCGACGGAGGAGGCGCCATCGCAGCCGCCGGCGAAGCAGCAAGCAATCAAGTAGTGATATTTTCTTTTCGATGCGTATTCTCGTTGAGATTAGTGGTGTTCACAGTTTTCGTTCTCGCAGACGCTAGCGAGGCATTTAAAGATAAAAAAAAGAAGAGATTGCCAAAGGCAACGAAAAGCCTTTTTTGTTTCCAGTTTTGGAAGGTGTAGCGATTTGCGTTTTACACCGTCCCACTTGATTGAGGAGCACTTGATGCTTTACTTTTGTTAAAGAGTTTCATTACGCATCTTAAGAAATGCAGAGCGGAAAATACTTTATCGATGTGTTGCTATCTTTTTTTTTTTTTGTGGATGATCACTCTCCTGAATCTTTCCTTCTCTAATTCTCTTCTCCTATTACACGTTTCTTACTTCGCATTCCGCAACATTTGTAAAACGTTGCCCGGGCATCACGAAGGTCTGTCGAATTACTTGAGCGACTCCCCTAAAGCACTCAACGCTTCCTCCCAGCTCCACAAACGCGTCTGTTTGAACCTTTTTCTGTTAAGTGTGTACTTGCGTTTGGATGACCAAAGATCGACTTCACTACCGTCTTTCGAAGAAGCACGCCCATGGCGCGGAGGAGGTAGAGCGTGCCATCGGCATCACCTCCACCCGTTTTGCCCCATCTGCGGCGTTGCAGCGTCCGGTGGCGCTGCTGAAGTGGTCCTTTGACGACTACGTGGTGGAGGAGGAGCTGCCGGAGAGCATTTTTGTGGAAAATGACTGCTCTGAATCGCCGTCCATGTCGACCCAAGACGCAGTCGCTGGGGACACATCATCCTCAAAGCGACTTTCATCCGCATCGCCACCGGCCGAATGCCCTCCTCCATCCGCCGCTGGACCGACAAGCTTTGTCCTCTCAATCCTCAGTGAGGGCGTGCCGGATAGCGTGATCGAGCAGCTGCTGCGGGAGCGCCTGCCGCGCACCATGTCGTTTCACTTCCTCACCCCGGTCGACTTTGTCAGCTGCGCGGCGCGCTACGTGTGGCTGAGGTGCGGTGAGCAGAGCGAGCACGTGCTGCCGCGCGCCTTCTGGACGGAGCAGCGATGGCACACGAAGAGCGGCGAGGTGTACGTTGGCGGTCTTCGCCGCATTCGCGTGGACCCAAAGGCGCCAACGTTTCCGCATCACCTGCTCCCCCGCACGCGCTACACCGTCACGCTGCGCAACATCCAGAGCAGTCTGGGTGACGTCCTGCCACAGCTACGCCACGTGGCGCAGAACGGCTTTCTCAACTACAGCCACGTTGCCCGACACGGCGTCGGCCTCTCGCGCATTTACGACGATGCCAAGCTGCTGCTACAGCGCGACTACCCCGCCTTTCTGGCCCACCACGTAATGCGGCTGACAGAGGGTACCACGCATGTGCAGCGGGAGATGCCGCTGCTGCTGGACGTGCTCGCATCCCCACGCAGCACGGCGCGAGACTGGAAAGGGGTGCTGAGCGGGATGGAGCTGGCCGTGCGCAACGACGCGCAGGTGCACGCCCGCACGCGGCAGAGCGGCCTCTACGCGCCACACCACGACTTGCTGATCGACTTTGTGCAGCGTGCCGCCGACATTATGCCGCGCCACCACGACTCGGCGCAACTCATTCGCGAGGCAGTGAAGCCGCTGGTGCTGCAGGAGACGCTGCACGCCATCACCGATGTGCACTTCAACGCGCTGGCCTCCCTGCGGTGGCAGCGCGGCAGCACCGACGTCGTCATCGGCGACACAGTCCGCGTGTCCGAGAGTGCTACGGCAGTGACCGCCGCGGCGGTGTCGCTTCGGCGAGACGGTTTTGTGGCGGCAGCCGACCACGTCAACGGCTCCATGACGTCCTCCGCACATCAGGACTGGTCCAACACCGATGCTTCCGACGCCGGCACCGGGGCAGGCGCACGCTGGACCGTGAAGCGCGTGTCGTCGAAAGCGGAGGCGGCGCAGTACTCGGTGGCCGATGTCGTGTTGCCTACCTTTGGCAAAGGCGTGGAAGACGTGTTGGAATCGCTGGGGAGCGCTGTGGACGACACGCTCTTTGCCAATCTTGTGCGGGAGCTGCGGGTGGAGGGCCTGGCGAGCATGAACCTCGCCCCACATGCCTCTGTCCGCTCGCTGGTGCAGAAACCAACGGACATGTCCTTTTATCTGTTGGATGAGAAGCGTGGCTGGGACTGGGAGGAGGACAGCGGTGCGACCGCGTTGAAGAAGTCCCTGTACCACGACCAGGACGGCATTCTGCGCTACCGATCTCCGCTCGCTCGGCGAACGGCGAAGAACATGGTGGCGCGAATGGGCATTCGCGACGAGGTGGCGCGGAACTTCTTCCTGAAGCCCGCACGCAAGCCGGGCATGACGTGCGTAATGCAGCTCACACTGCCTGCTGGGAGCCACGTCACCTCAGCGATTCGAGAAGTCTTCATGGTAGCAACCCTTTCTCCCTCTGCTATTTTTCGGCTGCTGGCACGGTGATTTTTTTTCAGGTTGGCATACACGTGAGTAACAACATTTTCTTAAGGAGTTTTACAAGAAAGGTAGCAAGCGTCTATACTTAATTTTGACGTCTACTGTGTCATGCTTTGCCGAAGTTACAAAGCAGTCTTCTCTTCACAACAATCGTAAGTCTATAATAAAGCAAATACAAACCATGTAAAAAGAATTTTTTGAACAAGGTGGAGTGGAGTGGTTTTACTGAAGTTGCAGTCGTTCGACGTGTGTCAGAGAGAAAGCACGTGGCGGACGGGTTGCAGCTGCTTTTGTTCGCAACTGACGGCTTTCAAACGACGCTCTTGCTCTCTCTCTCTATCTGCTTCAGAACTTTCTCTCTTTTCTTCATTTCCCTCACAACTGCTGAGCATCTCCCACCCTTTTTCCTTCTCGTTCTGTGTTCAACTTGCTAAAGAAGTATCTTTTTTCGAGGCGGGAAGCCTCATTTACGCTGTTGTTCGTGCGCATTACACCACAGAAGTTTATTTCTGCACACACATACACGCAAACACCCATATAACTACACTCCCATACACAGTCAAACTTGTCTTTTCCCGTAGCAATTAACTATTGCCACTGAGTAGCGGACATTAGCTGACAATGGCGCGAGTACGGGTAGGGCTGCGGCTAAAGTTTGTGAAGCTGCCCAACGTCGACACAGAACGCGTCTTCCGCGACTCCATTTTCTTCCATGACCCGGATGACCGCAGCTACGACGACCTGCGCTCCATCGTCGAGAGCAAAATCAGCTTTATGGAGCTGCCCCTCAGCGATTTCACGGTCTTCTACACCGAGGAGAAGACGCGCGACCGCCTGGTCGTTGACACCGCCTTTTTCAGCTCTCTTCTCCGGCAGTGGAACCGGGCGGCTGCGAAACACCGCCAAACGAAGCCCGCCACGTCGAAGCTGCCGGTGCTCCTAGGAGACTCGGCCGCCTTGCAGCAACAGAATGAATTTTATTCTGTCCTCGGCGCACTCGGCAACGGCGATGATGGCGACGAACACGAAGAAGAAGACGACGACGACGACGACGACGCGCGAGAGCCGGACCTTGTCGCGAGTTTCGAAGTTGAGCTATCCCGCTCAAGCAACCAGAACACTTCAGCTGGTGGGAGCTCATCGTCCATTCCCAATTTAGTCCAGAGCGCCGTTCCTTCTGGAAACCCGACAACGTCGCCGCTGACCTCCTCCACGGTGCAATTTGCCGCCCTCACTCGCGAAAATCTCTCTCGACTGTGCGAGGCAAAGCCGCATGCTAACAGCGTCAACGTCTCCATCGCCGCAAACGGTGTCACCAGCAGCCCCGCCTCCCCGACGGATCCCGGCGCCGATGTGCACGTGCGGGTGCACGATCTCACCTGCCCGCCCACACACGTGAAGTTCTTTCTGCGCTGCATCATTTTGGCGATTCGTTTCAAGACGCCGAAGCCTGGCATGACTGTCGCGGAGTTGGACCTCGGCGACGCCGACGATGTCACACAGGTCATCACCGCCGTGACCTTCGACGAAGTTGTGCACAAGGCCATTCGCGACCACCTGCGTGGGGACCGGCGGCAGGTGCTGGAGCTGCGCCAGGTGTACGTGCGGCGCAAGAACGACACCGACATGCGCTATCAGACCAACCCGCACCCGCTGCTGCTGCGCCTCGACAGGTCGTCCAAGTTGGAGGTCGTGCGCGTGCTCGCCACGCCCGCGCCGCAGCCCGGTAGCGCCGGCGTCGTCACCGTTCGCGAGCAGCTCGGCTCGGCAGGCGTGGTGGACGTGACGCAGCTCATGGGACTGCAACAACATCAGCAGCAGCGGCAGGGCTGTCGCTCAGGGGGTGCGCCGTCAGCCTCGGAGAACGGACTCTCTGCGATGTTGACGACCAGCGGCGGCGGTGGTGCCTACCCGCCCGCGATGTCGTCGTCCTCGTCGTCGTCTGGGCCGCGTCGCACGACCTTCACCATGAGCAGCGGCAACGCGGGAGCAAGTGTTGCGCTGATCAACGGAGTTGTGCCCTCCGCCTACGGGCTGGAGATGCGGGCTCGACAGGAGGCGCTGCTGCAACGGCCGATAGCACCGTCGGCCCCCATTCCGCTCGAGCCGGGCGTGCCGGTCATCACGGCCCGCGACGTGCGGTTGCGAGAGCCGCTGGTGGAGCAGCACGCGAATAGGGAGGAGCAGCGGAAGCAGCGCATTCGCCGCAAAACCGAAGTCTGCACTCGGTGCCTTCTGTGCGGACTCGACTGCAACGACGAGGAGGGGACAATGGCCATTGTGCGGCAGCAGCTCACGAAGAGCTCCCGCAATCGCGGCACCAACATCCCGACATTTGAGGAGGTGAAGCACGACCTGTGCGACAGGCGGCGTGTCCCGCGGGGAAAGTCGCCGACGCGGTTGCTGTGCACGCGCACTTTTGTCAACAGTGTGACGCGAACAGTCCACGTGGTCCACCCACGCTGCGCACACCTCTGCACGGCATACCAAAATGGAAGCGAGCTGGAGGATATTGTGCAGTGTGAGCTGGACATGAACGTCTGTGCCCTGTGTGGACTGCCGGGGGCGTGCATCGCATGCTACCACCCGCAGTGTACAGAGATGTTTCACGTCGTCTGCGCGTTGTACAGCGGAGGTTACGTCAATTTTGGCCAGCGTGACCCGTTCCTGCCGTGCCCGGCGTGTCCGCGGCACACGCAGGTGCCGATCTCCAAGAAGGTGTCTCAAGACGGTAGCAAGGTGCTGCACGTCGACCACAGCTGTTGGGAGGATGGCGTGGCTTTCGATTCGCGCGTGGTAGACTCCACCGACCTGCGCGATCCTGACGAAAATGACGGGCAGTAGTGGTGACTTCTTTTGGTTAAGTTGATTGTTGGCTGCTACTGGTATAGATTTTTTTTTTTTTCACTCTCGCACTCAGGTGTTTGTCCATTGGTGCGCACTGACTTGCACGTTTTTAGCATAGATACACATTTTCTCTAAACAAAATTCAAAACTTCACCCGAAAGAGTGCATCGTCATCCACGCTGTGAGTCGGCATTGTTGGCACATTGCATCGAAAACTGGTCTTGCTTTGGCTCATCATCTCACTTCAAATAAGCTGAGTGCTCTTTTCAATTCGACTTTATCGTTTTATGTGGACTTCCCGACCAAGAAAAAAAATTTTGCTGTCACATTGATTTTTCACTAACTTTGACTTTTTTGTCCCTTGCCTCCATTAACAACGACATCTTACGACGTTCGTTACCCTTCTCTTTTTTTTTTTCCACGTCGGAAAGCGTGTGCCGACTGCGAGATACACGCACAAAAAGCTCAAACTCAAAATTACATCTATCATTTTCTTGCCGCCGCGTGCTTTGCGTTGAGATGGACATGGCGGAAACATCGATGCCGAAGCTCACGCCGCCACCAAAGGGCAGCGAGCTGTTGCGTGAAAACCTTTTTGAGGAAAACGCTAGTGAGGACGAAGGGGAGCTGCTGAAGCGCCGGGAACCGACCATGCTGCGGAAGGGCAAGAAGCTGGTGGCGCCGTCCAGCGACAGCGCGAAGAAGTACACCGTCGTCTTCGACCTTGACGAGACCGTGGTGTACGCCCGCGACGGCCCCCTTTACGCGCGCGCCTACCTAAAAGATCTCTTTCGCGCCATCAAGGACGACTTCGAGGTGATCGTCTGGACCGCCGGCGAGCGCGACTACGCCAAGTGCGTGCTCGAGGAGATCAACGAGGACCACATCATCGACCACCTCGTCTACCGCCACAAGAAGTGGTTTAACGAGGAGGACTACACGAAAGACCTTCGCCAGCTGGGCCGCGACCTGGACCACACCATCATGATCGAAAACACACCGGACTGCGTGCGCGCGAACCCGCAGAACGGCATCATTGTCGAGGACTTCGAGGTGCTGCCGGAGACGACCGACGAAGACGCTTCCATGCCACCCACGCCCGTGCCAACCCCACCACCGCAGCCAGCCTCAGCGCCTGCGCCATCATCGTCGTCGATATTGAATTCCACGTCCTCGACTGTGGCGCAAGGTACCAAGCCAGCCGCCGCGGACGATGCGCCAGTAGACGAGCGCGAGGGCCCCACGTGGAGCGCGACGCCCGCTAACTCGGAAGACGTTCAGGACGGCACGGGTGATACTGCTCCTATTAGCAAGGAGAATAGCGGCTCCTCGTCTCCGCCGCGTCGGCGGCGGGCAACGGACCGGACGCTGTTCCTGCTGCGCGAGGTGCTCACGTCGCTGGTGCAGAGCGGCGACACCGTGCCGCACTTCCTCGCCTCGTGCGAGCTGCTGTCGCAGCAAACCGTCGTGGGTTCGGACGGCAACGATATTCCCATCTACCACCTCGGCACCCGGCGGCGCCGCAAAGACGCCGGGTCGCCGCGCAAGGTGGTAAAGGCGAACCGCGACAAGGCTCCTGCACGCGCAGAAGATAATGTGGACACCGCAAACACAGAGGCACCGCCCAGCCATGATGGTGTTCTCATTAAGGCAGACCACGGGGATGGCGAACAGGCTGCGTTGGAAATGAAAACCCGTAAGCACAGACCCGAGTCGTCGATGGAGGAGGCGCCGTTGCTCCCGTGATGCATTTGTTGCACTCCCAGAGAAAGGGAAATAGAAGGAGAGTTGTGAGTGTCACGATCCATTGCACGTAAGGTGTCTGTATAGTACTGTGTTTGTTGCTCCAATTGCGTTCTTCTTCTTTTTTTTTTTTCATTGCTTCTTCATAGATCTGTAGAAATCTTAACCTCTTGCCTTTCGACTCTAAAAAACATATATAAAAAAGGCATAATCTCAAATTTTTCCTCGCGTGTGCTGTCGTGACTTAGTGTTCTCTCTTTTTCCGTCATTCCACTTCTCCTTTTTTTTTTTCGTACGATTGCTTGCCGTGCTGCCTCCTTCTTCTCTGCTCTACACCTGCTCAATTTCCTCTCTTCTTGTGCAACTCTTTTTTTCTTTTCTTTTTTTACAGCAACCATCGCAGCGTCATCGGCAGCCCAAAGCTATTACTATCACCACCACTTTTATCAAAGTTACCCTATACAGTTTTCTCTGAGTAGTCAGCTGTTCACGTTTCCACTGCTTTTCAAGCAACAACAAAAAATGAAGCTCCAGCCTCGTGAGCGGCGGGTGCGTCCTGACTACCTGCTCGACAACGCAGCCGCGCTGAACCTCGGACATCTTTTCCTCGGTTGGGGGAGGAAAAAGCGCTCGTCGCGTTCTTCGGCCAAGAAGGCGGCGCCGAAGAAAGAGAAGGCTTCGGCTAAGCCCGCCAAGAAGGAGGCCAAGAAGGAAGTCAAGAAGCCCGCGGCGCAGAAGGCGGCACCAAAGCCTGCCGCCGCGAAGGCGAAATCGCCGCCCCGCGCAGCGACCCCCACCGCGGCAGCGCAGAAGGCACCGAAGCCGGCCGCCAAACGGCCGGGCCGCCCTGCTAAGAGAGTATTTCCCGGTACGGTGAAAAAGCTGCCGTCCACCCCTCTTCCGGCTGCCCGCCCGCAGCCGCCGAAGCAGGTGCCGAAGCGCGCGGCGCCTCCTCGCGCGGCGGCCGCGCCGGCGACAAAGCAGGTGGTGCAGCGCCGCCAGCGTCGCGCTGCGCTGCCCCCCGTTATCCCGAACCCAGTGCCAACGCCGGAGCTGCCTGCGTTCTCGCAGGGGCAGGCGGCGGCAAACGAGGACATGCTGACGATCACCGTGCGCACCATGAACGGCAGTAGCTTCCGCCTGCTGCTGACCGCTGACACCCTCCTCTTTGAGCTGAAGCGGCAGATCCTTAGCATGATCACCCCCGGGCCCACGTCGCCGAACACGATTCCTCGGCTGCCGATGCTGGTGATGAGCGGCCGCCCCCTCATGCCGGACAACGCGACGCTGCGGTCCCTGCGCTTCACCACCTTCTCCACCGTCTTCTGCTTCCCTGAGCCGAACTGATTGCGGCGCCGTTCCTGTCCTGAATAGCTTTTTAGAGTTGTCGGCGTTGTGGTGCGCATACCTGTGTTTTCTTTTGTGACCTTTTTTTTTTTCTATTTGTACCTTTCCGTTTTTGTGCGCCGTCTGCATCGAGTGTGCCTAAACCCTCTCCTTTTCTCTCTCGCCCCGCGCTCCCCTGTACTTCTACTACCTTTGACACCCTTTAAAAAACAACAAAAAAAAACAGAAATCAAAAAATAACGATGATTGACGAGAGTCGCGATCGATGAGACGGCATTGAAAAACAGAAGCGAAATGAAAAAAGTCGATGCATTTGAAAAAGGAGATGCCCACGAAACTTTGCTTTGGCTTTGCCCGGGAAAAGGAAACGCGCCGCCCCGCCCCCTCCTTAAAAAACGATGACCCTTTCCCCGCCCCGCCCCTCGATTTTCAAAGCCCCGACCCCCAAAGCCCCGCCCAACAATCTCCCCCTTTTAAACAAAACGCCTACCCCGGGAAGGATGCTGCTCGTTTGAGAGGAAGGGGGGGGGGGGTATTGTAAAAGAGCGGCTGCCTCACACAGGAGGGAAAAGCCGAACCATCCTTTTCAACTTCCCCTTGCTTTTCTTAAGTTTTCTTGTTGGCGGCTGCAGGCTAAAAATGGGATGTGAAATTAGGAAGTTGATGAAAGATGACAAAAAAAAAAAAAACGATAAAGAATTAAGCTTTCACGCCTTGCAGCGCGCACACTCACTCCAAGAGCCGCTCCCGCAGCGTGTCCACCGCAGCTACCTCCAGCGCGAGCTTGCCCTTCACGTAGTCCTCCACGCTCCCGTAGCGCTCGTCGACGTAGTCCAGCGCGGCCTCGAGGTAGCGCTCGTCAACGTACCACAAAATGTCGTGCACCTCGCGGTCCATCTTGATGACGTCAAAGTACGCGTTCGGCTCCGTCGGCGGCTTGAAGAAGCGGTTCGTCAGCGCGTAGTCTTCGACGATAGTGTGCCGCGGAACCCCGAGAAGGTGGAGAAGGACGGCCGCCATCAGCCCCGTGCGGTCCTTGCCAGCGGTGCAGTGAAACACGATCGCCTGCGAGCCGTCGGCCTCGAACGACTCCCCGGCGAGGAAGCGCAGGACTGCCGCGAACTGGTCGCCGCACTCGTCGATGCGCTTGCGGTACGTGCGTTGGATAAGATCGCGCGCCAGCTCTGGCGTCAGCTCCAGTCCCGGTTTATACACCTGCTTCACCAGCGACCCGCCGATCGGCACCAGCACGTGATCGATTCCCGCAAATTCGTATGGCTTGTGCGCAACCTCGTCCGGGCTGCGGAAGTCGAAGGCGTGCGTCAGGTGCAGTTGGCCCACCAAGACGCTCTGCGCGACATCGTCAGGCACGTTGTGCAGGCTGTCGCTTCGGTACACCAGGCCCTGCCGCACGCGCTCGAACTGCGTCGCCGTCATGTACCCGCCGATGTCCCGCAGGTTACTCGTGCCCGGCACCGAAAGCGCGCGCTTCACAAAGCCGCGCATTTCCTAAAGTGTTGCTTGAAAAGGGTGATTATCGATTAAGCTGCCTATTTACGTGTGTGTGCGTGTGTGTGTGTGTGTGTGTGTATATCGTTGACTGGAATGGGGGAATACACGCAGTGGAAGGAGAGACGGAAGGGAAAGTGATCACGTGGAGGAGGAGGTAGGAAAAAAAAAAATGCGCGGTGAGCGAGGCGACAACTTCGCGGCTTCTGTTTCGATCCAGTGAGAGAGACAGGAAGGCGGAGGAGGCACGTAAGGTGCGCCACCTTGGCATTTTTCACTTCCTGCTGTCCCCAGGGTGGCGCTGTTTGAAGACTTTACAATTCTTTTTTTTTTTCTCTCCCTCAAAGAGCACATGAAGAACAACGAGTAGTCAGACAACCGTAAATGTTCAAGCAACACGTCACAAGTTTTGTTTTTTTAATGAAGAAAAGTACATTACATGGAGACTGCGATATCGAATTAAACGTAGTAGTCAAAGGGAATGCGGCTGCGGCCCAGCGGCGCGAAGAAGCGGCGCACAAAGTTCAAACAGTAGTTGTCGCTGCGCATCTCCTCCACCGGCACACAGCCCGGTATCTGGTCCGCGCGCTGCTGCGGGTGCTGCTCCTGCTGCTCTTCGCGCCGCATCGACTCCTTCGTCGTCTCATTGGTGGCGCTCAGCATAATGTAGCGCGCCGCACACGGCACCACCATGATGCCGCCAATGATGGCTGCAAAGATGCACACCACCGAGCCGGCAGCAACGGCCAGCACGTGCATGTCCTCGTTGCCGGACCGAAAGTCTGTCCGCACGACGATCACAAAAGAGCGGATGAGCACGTAGAGCGCCAGAAACGTCGTGAGGATGAAGAAGCCGCCAAAGAAGCGGAACGTGCGCTTGGCCACGCAGCTGCCGAGAATCCCGCAGTGGTGGTCGAACTCGTCCACGCACACGTCGCAAAACTTGCAGTGGCTGCTCCGCGGCGGGCGGACAATGTGGCACGTCTTGCAAATCTTGCACTCCACCATCCTCCCATCCACCATCATCTTCACCGGACCGCGCGGCATCTCCGACAGCGGCGCCGGCGGGATGATGCCCGGGTCGAGAGTGACGGACAGCGTCAGGCACGTCAGCGAGCCGATTGTGAACACCAACGTGAAGAGGTAGCTGAACCACTCCCCCGGCGGCACCACAAAGACGACGAAAATGATCGTAAAAAAGATAATCGGCCCTGCAATGAAGGAGGCGTGGAAGCTCTCTTCGGTCAGCACGCAGCCCCACAGCAGCCGCATTCGACCCAAGGCGCGCTTCGTCGTCCCGGGTGGGAGGTACACGCTACCGTCGTACAAGTTCCGGTAGCGACTCGCCGGCACGGCGCTGGGCGGCACGTCGACGGGGCTGCTCGTCTGCCGCAGCGCCGCCGTGCGCTCCGTGGCGGTAAGCTGCTGCGTCTGTGGCGAGGCGGATGCCGCGTCGGTGCCGTCGTCGACCTCCATCGGCGGTGAAGCGGCGACAGCAGCGGAGGAACCGACGCCGGGTGGTGGCGGGATGAGCACCGGCCGCGCAGCCTCGCCAGTTTTGGCGTGTCGCGCAGAACTGTAGGTGTGCTCACGAGGGTTGAGCCGCGGAAGAGGCTCATTGACAACGATGGCGACAGGGACGTCGCCGACGTGTTGGTCGTCATCACTGCTCACTTCACGTCGACGCGTGTCTGCCGCAATGCGGGGGCGGCGGTCGCTTTCACGGAACGGGTTTGTCTGCCCGCTCAGTAGCGAGAACGTCGTGTTGTGCTCCATGAGAGTTCCAACTTAGTGAGGTGGCAATGCAAGCAAAACGACGCTTTGAATAGTGAGGGAATGTGCGCTTTAAAACGCTAAAACAGCAGCTAAAAGTGTCCGCACCTTGCTGTTTGTTTGTGATGATGGAAAAGAAGGCGGCGAATTGAGGGAGTGAAGGAGCAAACGTCACGTTCTGCTACCCTTAATAAAGAGAGACGAGAATAAAAAAAAAGCATGGAAAAAATAAAGCGCAGTCAATGCACATAGCAAAAATGAGCGAAACAAGAGTTTTCAACAAGAAAAACTCAACGTTACAAAATTTTAACGTTTCTACCTTACTGGTGAACAAGGCTGCACATAGAGACGCTAATCAGAGAAGAGAAAGAAGACTTTCCGGTTTTCACCTCGTGAGCACAGCATACTTGTAGAAGTACTTTTTTTTGTTATTGGCAGCGCCGCTTTTCAGGACTTCTTGTGTTTCTTCGAGCGCGTGTGTACGCTTACTTAGACAACCGTGTGACACCAGGAAAAAAAAATCCAAAGTGATGTGTGTGCATTGAGAGCCCCCGGCAAGGTGCTTGGCTCAAAAAGGAAAAAAAAGGACAGTTGAACAAGTCTCTTTTCTTTGTTACTGCTTTTGATGCTTAGGAGCCTCCGGTGGCTGCAGTTAGGAAGACGCGGGCTTTGACTTCTGCGACGCTGCCAGTTTCTCCACCCGCTCTTGCTCGAGCTCTTCTTCCAGCGTATCGACGTCGAAGCCGAGGCTGCGCATCTCCTCCAAGTAGCGCTGCGTCGGGTCCTCGTCGTCTTCCGCCTGCGCCGCCTCGCTAGCCGCCAACTCCTTCTTTTTCTTTTTCATGGCCCACATAAAGGCTCCCAATCCGATGGCGCACACCACAAAGGCCCGCAGCCCGCGGTAGCCGACCTGCTTCAGGATCTCCGTGTTCTCACCGAACGCCTGCTCGCCGATGTCCTGTGCCAGACGCACCTGCTCAGCCGCCTTGGCGTCCAGCTCCGGAGCACCGCTGTCCATCGCCTTCGCTTGCTGCCCTTGCGTCGGAGGGGGCGGGGGAGCCTGCGAGGAGGAGAGACGCTGCTGCATGAGCACCGCGGCGCACACGTGCGGTGGCCGACGTGCGATGCGACGCACCGAGGTGGCAGCCGCCGCCTTGCGGGCAGCCACATCACACACCATTCGCTGCATCATCCCGAAGATATAATTTTGTTGTTGCTTCCAAACCTTTAGTTCTTACACCAACGATAAAGAAGTGAATGTGAATAGGCAAGTGAGGTATTTACTGGCTGAAGAGCAAAGGGCCTGAATCGGTTTCAGGATTGGAAAGTAAGAATAATGACTTGATAAAGAAGTGGTGATTCTGCTTCATAAGAGAGATTGATGAATTGACGCCACAAATAAAAAAGGATAAAGCAGGAAAGCAAAGTTGCGTTGCATAAATGTCATTTAAACAGAGCTACTCAGCATCACCATGAAACAAAAGATATATCACTAATAAGACGCGAAACCTCTGCAGCTTTGACAACTGCACGGCAAACGAAAAGCGATGACAAGATGCGTTCTTTTTCTTCTCCGCTATTTGAAGTTTTCGTGAAGCACATACGGTGATCAGCTCTAACGGCAAGTTCGGCACTGTTTTTCTTCTCCTGTATTCCAATTCAGATTTTCGGAGGAATAATCTAAAAGCAGAACCGAAAGAGAAAGAAGTGTTTTTCGTCAGAAAATTGGAATAATGCACTTTTTTTTACAATTACAGATGTCATAAAGAAGTTCCGAAAAGAAAAAAGAAAGCTTGACAGCACTGTTACATAACTCGGCAGTCAAAGAAGGAATGGCGCAGAGAGCACCGTACCAAAAGCTAGAAGTTGTTATCGTTGTCACGAGCAACGCGTCCTGTAATTTTAACATATCTATAATTCCAACAAGTCGTGACAAGCAAAGCAACAACACAAGTTTTTTTCTCATCCCATTGTATCGAAGAGCACACAAAAGCACGCATTAGAAACAATTTTTAAGTGAATGCAGAACAACAGCGACAAACACAGGACTCACAATCCTGTTATCAATAATAAACGAGTGTGTATAGAAGAAATGAGATGTAGATACAATGTACTCTAAAAAGGAAAAATAAGGGGAAAAAAGAAAATGCTGATTAACACTCAGCGAAAAAACAAGCAATCTCTTGACGTGGTAAAATCTTGTGAAAGGCAATCTCAAAAAAGACACACAGCCAACAACGTCAGTCAGCAATGCTCCAACTCTCACGCTCCACCACTTCGGTCCGCTTCTTTTGCTCCTACCAGTCTCCCGACGCCTTCACGCCGGCAAGGCGGTGCGCGCTACTCGTGCGGCGCCGCGACACCGGTCGCTTGCGCGGTTTGCTGCCACCGTTGCTGGCGGTGTCACTCGCTACCGACGCGTTGGTGTTTGTGCGCAGCAGCGGCCGCGCCGGGTGCCCGCCCACCACGTGCGGGCTCTCCGTTCTAGTGAGGGTCGTGCCGGACTGCACGCGTGACAGGGCAGAGCTCGGGCGTCGGCCCACCGCCGTGGCCACCAGCGGCGACGCTCGGCGGGAATTAACGGAGAGGAGAGAATTGGTGCGCATCCGCTCCTTCGACGCCGGCCCAGGTGACGGAAGGGATGACAGGTGGCGGCGGAACGGGCTCTCGTGCACGCTGGCGGTGCGCGTCGGCGTCGGCGGCCGCAGCGGCGCCGCCGGCACAGCCTTCTGCTCCGTCACTGCGTCGATCTTACGCCCGAGGATCGTGATCACGGACTGCAGATTGCGGCAGTCGGCCTCGCGATCCGCCAGCTCCTGCGTGATGTAAGAGAGCCGCTCATCAAAGGCCTCGCGCTGACGGCGCAGTTCCGCCTCAAAAATTATTTTCTGCCGAAGCAGCTCGGAGCGCAGCGCGTCGATGTCGTCTGAGCTCATTCTGAAAGAGGTGGGAAGAACCACAAGAACACAGTTTATGCAAGAGCACGTTATGCTTAAGTGACGGAATAGCGACAAAAAGTGAATTTGACACCTGAATTCTAGAAAAAAAAAATGACGAAACCAAACTACCCGCAACGCGCTCCGACGTTTGCCTCCAACTCGCGCGGGAGGGCGTAAAGGTACGTGTTTATTGGGCTAAGCAAGCGGCAGCTAAGAGTGCGACCGTTCCTCTAAAGATGGAACAAGTCTAGGTAGCCAAAGCACAGAAAGGGAAACTGGCGTGAGATGGAAGTATAGGAAGAAAGAAGAGAAGGGGGGGAGGGGGAAGATGACGACAGATGAGCAGCAGTTGCAGCGAAGCAGTGCGCAGTCCGGTCAGCGGCGCACGTCAAAAACACTTGAATTTTGTTGCTTGAAACAAAAAAGGTGTGCATAGATGATTGCAAACGACAAAGGAAAACTTGTGAAACACACACTCGTTGCAAAACAATGGTCCCGACTTTTGCCATAAAATTATATTACAGATCAACATCGATGCTACTGCATTTTCTTCTTTTGAGGAAATTAAAATCGTGTAGTAAATGAAGCTAGGAACAGAAGAAGAACGGAGGAAATCAAAAAAAAAAATAGAAAAAAGAGCCATTGGCCGTAAGCGAGAACATAAAAAAACAGCGTAAGAAGGTAGAAAAGAGATGCATACCAAAAGTGAGACAAGTAATGGAGAAGTGTGGCGCTTGCGACCAAGAGAAACCATACGAAGCCGAAAAAAAAAAGCGTAAGAAAAAGAAAAATGTGAATGAGCCAAACAACCATCAACAAAAAAAAGAGATGACAATTCCGTTTTGCCAAGGTCACAATGGTGCTGGACAACCGGATAAACAACCTTACAAAACACAGCGGAACCCAACACAGACACCCAAAACCACTAAACGGAAGCGCTGCACAACGCGTCTGTAAAAGTGACGCACTTCAATTCACACCCAGTATTCTGTTTTCGATCAGACTAAAAGAAACATCAACATCCATATACTTTTCTTTAGAGCTTAGTAGACGTCTTTGAGGTAGCGGTGGTCCGCCTCCATGCGCCGCAAAAACTCCAGCGAGGCAACACGCGTCATCCCGCCCTTCTCCTGCAGCAGCGTCGAGAGCGCACGGTCGACGTCCTTCGCCATGAACGACGCGTCGCCAGAGAGATACACAAGACAGCCGCCGCCGTCCGTGCTCGTCAGCATCTCGTAAATGCGATCCTTGTAGCGGTCAATCAGCGTCGTCACGTACACCTTTTCCTCCTGGTCGCGGCTGAATGCGGAGTCGTGGTGGGTAATAACGGAGCACGGCAGCAGCGCTGGCGGCTGCACCTTGGCCCGGTGCGCCGCAATGCTCGAGTGCGCGTCCGGGTGCTCCTCGTCCCACCTCTGCATCTCCGCAGGCGGCATGCACCACCGCATCACCTCCTCCTCCACGAAGTACTCCCGACTGCGGTGCTGTGCGCCAAAGAGGAACATCAGCGGGCCGTACTGCAGCGTCGGCTGCCGGCGCATCAGCGCCTCCTTCTTGTAGCAAAGCCCCACCATCGCCGCGGCGCCGGTGCCGGGCCCGATCAGCAGCAACGGACGATTGTCGCCGATACGCTGCGGCAGGTGGAAGCTGGAGATGCGCACGTAGCCAAACACTTCTTCGCCGTCGTGCACGCGGTGCCCTAGGTAGCCGCTGGCCAACCCGTCCGTCAGCACCCGCACGATGATCTCAATCTGCGTTCCGTGCGAGAGGCGGTCGGAAGCGATAGAGTAGTACCGCGGCTGGATGCGGGGCATCACCTCGATAAAGTGTCCGAGAGGGATGCCGCAGCAGCTGGGGAAGCGCTCCATGTAATCCACCACGGTGCGCAGCTGCTTCGCCGCGGCGTGGTGGTGGTGGTGGTGGTGGTGGCCACTACTCGGTTGCGTCGCTTTCTCGTGCAACTGCGCCTCCCCATCAGCATCAGTGGGGTGTCGAATCACCTCTAGAAACTCCGCCTGCTCTACCGGGTCGGTGCAGTACTTTGCCAAAACGCGCAGCGCCGACTTCTTCGGCCGGCCAGACAGGTCAATGTACCGCTGCAGCACGACGCAGAGCGGCACGCAGGCAGGTAGGACGTTGCGCAGAATGCCGCGGGAGGGCACCGGCTCACACAGCTCCACCGGCGTCTCCAGATCGCCTGCAGAAATGGACAGCGCTGCGGCACAACGCGCCACCGTCTCGGGCGAGTTGGTGGGGAAGATGCCGAGATGATCACCAGCCTGAAAAGAGATGTTGGTGCCGTCAGTCTCGAAGCAGAAGCGGAAGACGGAGCTTCCGTCGCTCTCGCGCGACAAAGTGAGCTGCGTCTTGGACAAGAGTTTAATGCGCGCCGGATGCAGCAGCGACGGCTCCAGCAGCGCTGGCGGAGGGGGAAAGGGCTGCACAGACGCCGCAGTTACCGGCGGCAGTGCCACCGCCACCGTGGTCGTACTCGCCGACAGACCGGCAGAGGCGGTGCTCACATCGTTGCCCCTCACGTCGATGTTAGTCTTGGCGTGAATGGCCGCAGCGTCTGCCGCGATGGTTGCGGTCGTGTCCGACACGTTTGGTGCCTCGGTAGAGACCTTCTTCAGGTTATCACCCGGAGCAGAAGGATTTGCTGTGCTGGTGCTGGCGTAGTGGAAGCGGAGCTGATACTCTGGCTGCGGTGGGGCGAGACTGCCGGTGGTCAGCGCAAAGCCGCACTTCTCCTGTAGCGCCGCCAACACCTTTTCCTCCCACTCCTCAAAGACGTCCTCCTGATGCCCGGACCGTGCATCGCCGAAGCCGACGCGGTGTAAGTTGGTGCCGCCGCCCTTCTTCATGAGCGTGTTGGTGTCCGTCGCCGCACGGCAGTAGTACTTGTACGAGCTGTCCCCCAGTCCAAAGACGGCGTAGTGCACGTCCTTAAACGGCAGCTCCGGCGGAGACACCGCAGCGGTGGCTGCTGGCGATGACGATGGAGCCCGTGGGGGGATGACCGGCGCGGTTGCCTTGCGCACCGCCACCTGCATTTCCTGGTAAAGCCCCATAAAGTTGCCGGTGGGCTCGCCCTCGCCGGAGGTGGCCACAATGAAAATGTACACCAGCGGCTTCGCGGCAGCAGCGGCGTCGTGACTCGCGTTGTTCCCGGTGCTGCGCGCGCGGGCGGCCCGGAGAGGGTGGAAGAGGGGCACGTTGGCCTTGTTGTGGTAGAGGTAGTTTTCCAGGTACGCCCAACGGCTGGGGTCGACGAGGGTGGCGGGCACACCGCGATCGCGCAGCGACATGACAAACCCTCTCGCCAGCGCCTCGGCGTTACCGGACTCGCTGCCATAGATGACCTTCACGGTGGCCGTCTCCTCCGCCTCCGCCTCAGCGTCGCTGGCATCCGCGGAGAGCTGCGACACGCTGCCGCCGCGGTGGGAGGACTCGTGAGCCTCGCGGGCCGCACGCAGCTGCTTTGCGTAGCGCTCTTCAAACTCCCGCCGCTCGCGTTGTATTTTCAGCTGTTGGAGAAGGACCACAACGGCTACACTGCTTAGTGCCGCCGCTCCCACAAGGGCAATGACGCGCTTCTCCATATTCAGGTGTTTTTTTCTTTTTTTGCAACTGAAAAACAGGTTCTGAAGCTCAACCGAGAAAGGACTTTGCAAAAACAGAAGATAAGAAATGATCGACAACAGTTGGGTATCAGCACCGCTACGGGTAAGAGTAACAAGCAATCGATCGTTGAACAGAGTAGGCTTTAATTAGGTCGTTAAAATTAGTATTCCAAAAAAAAAAAACGAGTTGTGCGGGGAAAAAAAATCAGGTGAAACCTATCGTTTAATCACATAGAATCAATTCTATCACGCGATGGCAGTAGCAACGCAACTAGTGCAGGTGTTGATAAAAAAAAAAGCAAAATAATGAGAGCAAAAACAGAAGTAAAAAGACGTTGTCAGAAAACAGTAAGTTCGCCAAGGAAAACAAAGGACGAGAGACGCGCGGCGCGCAATTCAGCGTAGTACGACACGACTCTTGCTATTTCGAAAGGAGGAAAAAACGCAAAATCACAGGTTCATTGACCAGATTTTGGTCAAGCAGAAAAATAAAAATTGAGAGAAGGGGAGAGGAGAAAGAGAAATTAATCAAAGGCAACCGGCAATGAATAAAAGTAATAAACATCGACTTTAGTAAGGAAATTCCAAAAGCGCAACACAGTGCGTTCCATCGAAGTCAGTCATCAAAACTATTTCAACTAAAAGAAACCTGCAAAAGTATCATCAATCAAAAGTGTTAATTTGTAGAGCAGTGAGCGACAACTTGAATCTTTACCACACGGCTTCCTTTTCCTTTCAAGAAAGCGTGCGATTAAAATAAAAAAGGTTTCAGTAGTCAGCTTGCTTTCTATTTTTTATTATTATTTGTTTAGACGAGTGTGTTAATATCAGACATTTATAACGGTTAAAAAAGATTTAAAAACCTTCAGACAGTAAACTTAATCGATGAACAGCGCCAAAAAGAAAAAAGAAAAACTATATGCCACCGTCACGAAATGCACTACGAGCCTCACGGCACAAACAAGCACAGAATAGATTAGAATTGCCGTTTCTTTTTTCCTCAACAACACTTATCTTTCAATCTTCTTCCGACTTGTTCGTTACTTCTCCGGGTTGCGCACCTTGCGCTTCACAACTGCGCGTGGTCCACGGGCCTTGAACTCCGTCTTGCCCTCCACCAGCGGCCGGAGGTCCTTCGGCATCTTGCGGCGCGGGTTCGTCATCACACCGGCCCACGACGGCGTGTCCGAGTCCCCGCGCGGCCTCTTGGCGTCGCCGCCAGCGTTTCTGCTGCCGCTGTTGTTGCTCTGACGACCGTTGTTATCGCTGCTGCGACCCCGCTTGCGGTCATTCTGATTGTTGCTGCGGTCATTGCGGCGCTTGTCGCGACGGCTCGACGTGGCTGCCTTGACGTCCTTGGACTTGTTCACGTGCACGATGCGCAGATCGCGTCCGTTGAGCTTGTTGCCTCGCGTCGCGACAGCCGGCCCGACGGAGGAGGCGTGCATGAACTCGACGTAGCCGAAGCCTTTGCAGGAGCCCGTCTCGCGATCGCGCACCAGGCGCACCCGCTTCACGTCCGGCACGCCGTGCTCCTGGAAGAAGTTCCACACATCCTCCTCCGTCGTGTCGTAGGCGACGTTGCCGAGAAAAATGGACGTCTCCGGCGGGTAGGCGCGGCTCTCGAGGTCCATCGTGGTCACGACGAGGTGGCGGTTGTGGAAGACGAGACCGTTCTTGTCCAGCGCCGGCGCGATCGACTCTGCCGAGTCAAACAACACGTACGCCGTCGCGCTGTACTTGTCGTCCTTCTTGATCTCGCCACGCAGCACCCGCACTGCCCGGCCGAGGTTCTGGTGCTTCTCGTCGAGCTCCTCCAGCGTCTGGCAGCGGACACGGACGGAGCTGATGCTGCCACACGTCTTGAAGATCTTCTCCACGTCGCGCTTGTCGATCGTGTTGGGCAGGTTGCCGACGAAGACGGTGCGGGCGTCCTCCTCCTCGTTGGAGTGGAGGGCGTGGCGCAGGACCTGCTTCTTAGAGTGCTTGCGGTTGCGCCGCTCCTCCTGCGTCGCGAGCTCCTGCTCGATCTCCTTCGTGTCAAAGACGCTCTCGAAAAGCGAGCTTGGCTTCTTGTTGTGGCCAGCAGCGTCCGTGGCACCAGAGGACGAGGCCGCGGCCGCGCGCACGACATCCTGCACGGTGGCGTCGACCTCGCTCTTCTGCTTCTTTCCCTTTCCCGGCTTCTCGTTTTTGCTGGGCTTCTCACTCGACTTCTCCGCCGCCGCCCGCTCCGCCGCGCGCTTCACCTCCAAATCGCGCATCAACTTCTCCTTCTCGCGGCGGGTCAGCTTCTTCACCTGCGGCGCCGGGGCGAAGAGGTCGACGTTGCTCTTCTGCAGCGGCTGGAAGTTGAAGGCGGGTGCCGCCGCGCCAGCGCTCGTGTTTTCCGAGGAGCTCTCCATTACACTTGGGTGTGGTAGTTGTGCGTTGCTTTTTTTTTTTCTTCGACAATTGGTGATGGTAAATAACTACGTAAGCTTTTTCTTGTTGTGGTATAATTGCTCGTTTTCGCTCAATTGAAGCCGCGTTTTTTTTTTTTTTTTTTTTAATATGAGGAGTAATGGCAAGAGAGACAAGTTGTAGAGTGCGACAGTACAAAAAAAAAGACACATTTAAGTTCTGGAACAGCGTTCAATGTCTGTACAGTATTTCATACTGCTTTTTAGATACTTCAGTTTTCAATACATCGCCAAAAAAAAATCCGTTGTTAATTTTCGCAACAGCAATTGATTGAGTGCTTTAGATAAAGCTGATGGTAATGTACAAGACCGGAGAATAAAAAATCTAAAAGCTGTCTAGCAAATGCATCGGATGACGCAACAAAAAGGGGGAAAAAAAAACAAATCAATGCTGACGTTCGAGCAGTCGATTGACGCGTGAGAGGAGCTCCTCATCCACGGCGGGACTCCACTCCACCCGCACCGATGACCGCCCGTGTTCCTCCCCCGAATACAGTGCCTCTCGCGGCGGTGACACGAACAGCGGGCGGTGCGATGTCGCGCGGATTGGCGGAGCGCTCTGCGCGACGAGGACACTTTCGACTCCCGACACGCGATCCGCCAGCGTCAGTAGCGACGCCTCGACGCTGCGCATCATGCGCTGAAACTGCTGCTCGCGGCGGAAGAAGCGCAGCTCATTGAAGTAACGCCGCGCCAGAGCCGTCACGCGTCGCTTGTGCTGATCAGCAGCGACCATTTCAAGCCGCCGCAGCCGGCGCGAGCGCTCTGCGCACTCCAGCCACGCACGGAATCGGCAGCGCAGCAGCACTTGGCAATTTTGCGCCGCCAACACCCGCGCCAGACGGTGGTATAGACGGAAGACCCGACGGCGCTGCGACTTCCGGTGCCAGGTCGAAAAAACGACTCGCAGCACCTGCGTCTGCGTGTGACGCACAGCTGAAGAATGAGCTTCTGTCTCGCATCGTTTCTGCTCTGCAGTGGCAGCAGCCCACTGCTTCCACCGTGTATAGTAGTCGCGTCGGCACGCTGTCACCGCGGGGCCTGACACACTCCAGGCATGCGCCACGCGACGCTGATAGGCACTCACGCGTGCCGTCTCCGCCGACAGTCGTTCCGCAAATTTCTCCCACTTGTGTAGATAGATGCGGAGAATTGTTTTTTCACTCCTCTGCGTCACCGCGCGAAGGTGTCGGTCGCGCACGAGCTGCCGCGCACGCCATCCACTCTGCGACCGCCGCTTCCACCGGGCAAAGTGCGTTGCGAGAAGCGATGTGGCGGAACGCAGCTCCAGCGCTTTCGCTTTCAGGCGCCGCTCGCCACGCGTCCGCCATTGATGAAACCACGTCGAAAGCTGTTTTCTCTGCGTCTTGGTAGCGAGGGACTCTGCGGACATGCGCAGTACTACTGACCGCGTCTGACTGGCGCGCTGATGAGTGCGCCGCAGTGCGTCGGCAAGCGTGTTCGCAGCGGTACTTTGATGCAACGCTCGCCGCGGGGACGACGGTCGTTGTTGCAGGCGTGATGCTCCGCTTGCTGAAAACGAGAACGGCCGCGCAGCAAGTTCGACATCAGCTTCAAGCTTCTGTAGCGCGTCTCTTTGATCCGCAAAAATTGTCTCAGTCTGTCTGACGTGTGATTCTGTCGCTTCGCGTGCTTTTCGAACTTCGGCATCATGCTGAAGAAGCGCATCGGCAAGCAGCTGTACCACTGCCGTTAGTGGTCGCCCTTTCACGAGGAGTGTCAGACCGTCAGAAAGTGGGGACGTGGCAGGCAAACCCGACGCCGTCGCGGAAGAGGAGGAAGAAGAGAGCGCGTGCAGCTGACTAAGCACATCCTCGTCAGCGCCGTCAAGCGTGTGATTTTTTTCTGACGAGGACCGTCGAAGCTGCGGCATTCTTCTCTGCATCTCCGTAAACTGTGAAACAGATCTCTCTCTCTGTGTGTGTGTGTGTGTGTGTGTGTATGTGTGTGTGTGTGTGTTGAAATCGTTTAAAAGGAAGCGAAAGATTGCCTACGCCAGCACTTCCGCCAAAATTCTTTTTTGTTGTTGAAATTCTCTAGATTAAAGAAAGAGGTGAAAACAGTTTTTTTAATGGCACCACCTTGGTTGCACATGTTTTTTTTTTTTTTAATCGAATGTTGCACATGCCGCAATCGTTTGTTTTTTCTTGTTTCTATATTTTTGAGTATTTAAACTCACGCTCACGTCTCTTCCCTACTCAGTCGTTTTTTTTTTTCTAAACAATTATTGCAAGTTGTGAAGCCTAATCCCACAATTTCATATTTTTCCGGACACCTGAAAAATATAGCAAGTCAATTTATCCTCTAAGTTTTTTTTGTGTGTGTGTTGTAGCAGTGCTGAGACGAGGAAAAAAATAGAAACAGAAAAAAAAAAACCATAGCGTGAGGCTGGCAAGAGTAACGAACAACACATGTTGATGGTGTGTGTTGTGGTTAAAACGCACAAACAATCTATTTATAGAGGAAAAGAAAAAAAAGCATCAAGTCTAACGCTTCCAAAACACAGGGGAAAGCAAGACGACCACGAGCGAAATAAACGCGGCAGCCACTGTGGTAAAGAAGCCAGAATTAAGCCGACTCATAATTTTGTGCTGGGCATTGTTCGCGTAGTAACCATCCGCGACATGTCGCACCAGCTTCCCCTGCAGACCCAGCGACGCGGCCATGGCAAAGCATAGGATGGCACAGAGCGGCCCTGCCACAGCGAAGACACGGATCGCGATGCGCAACGACATCTCCAAGCCGGAGGGCATGAGCTGTGCAAAGAGGCTCAGCATCAGCAGAAGCGAAAAGAAGATGCACAAGATGGCAAAGGCGAGATAGGCACGCATGCAGCGCGAGAGGTCCGACGACGGAATGTTCCTTAGCCGCACCCATTGCGTTCGATTTCCGTTCGCTAAGTGGGAATCACTGCTACTGCTGCTAGCTGAGTCAAACACGACGTTGTCTGCCAACGACGCACCGGAAAACAACGACATCGCGGAGAGGGGATCGACAAGTGCCGAAGCGCGCATCTCATTTCGTAATTCTTGCACAGACTGTGCTTTGATCAGAGGAAGAGGCATTGGAGAGCTGGAAAGTCCAGCGTTTTTTGCTTTGTTGTTGATCGCCGCCACCTCTTCCGCACCAAAGGAGAGATCGCCAAACACGAAAGGCGCGGGGGAGACGCGCTGCACTGCTGAGCTAATACCATCATCACTACTGATCGACAACGCTTCATCGCTACCATAAGAACTGGCGCTACTTCTACTCCCGCTGTCCAAGCTGCTGCTGCTGCTGCTGCTGCTGGCGATATCGCTGCCGCTTGCAAGTGCACTGTCTGCGTTCCAGTCTGGCGGAGGAAGCTGGAAGGACAGAGCCACGCCGTACAGACGCAGCTGCTGCGAGCCGACGGTGACCGTGCGGATTGGGGACAGGACACTGCAAACAATGAGCCCAATCGTGAGGGCTGCGTAGGTGAGGTACGCAGTGATGGACACCGTGTGCTCAAACATGTGAAGCGGCATCGTGTGGCTGATCCAGGGGGGACCTTTTTACGTGATGAAAACGGAGATGATAAGAAAGGAAAAGAGCGTCAACAGATTTGAAAAATAAAAAAAAAGGCGTGGAGTAGAACTACAAAAGCGCAATTGAGAGCTTATTCTGACATTTTCTTGCATTGCTTGCTCCGTTGAAAAATGGCGTATGCTCCAACATAGTAGTACATATTTTTTTTCTGGTTACGTAGTGTTGTTAGTGGTTTTCGGCACTTTCCCTTCCATTCTCAAATACAGAAGATTCAAACATGCAAATGCATCAGGCTGGCCGTGCTTTCCGCTCTTTCATTCGCCGCCGGAACTCTTCGTGGGCCTCCTCCCAAACACGGCGAAACTGCTCTGCCTTGTCCGGCGCGTTGGGACTCGCGTTCGCAGCCCGGCGCTGCACGCGATCCGGAATCGTCTGCGTGTCCACCACAGACACGGTGTCGGAGACGAAGCAGCGGTCCCACCAGAGAGTCATGCCCACACCGATCGGTTCCTTGAAGACCTCCACGACGAGAAGGCGCAGGTGGCGCGCCGGCATTCGGTGCAGCTGCCAACAGCCCTCCACAAGCTCCTCGGTCAGCTTGATCGGGTAGCGGAACTGCCGGCAGATGTGCATGACCGAAGAAGCGGAAAACGGTGGCGTTGCTGTAGCGTCGGCTTCCTCGTTTGCGTCGGCTGCCTGTCTCGACGAGCTGCCGCACTCGATCGTGATGTCAAGCTGTGCACAATACGGCCCGTTGGCACCCTCTGTCTTCGTCTCGCGCAGCGCGAAATGGGTGATCATCTTGGCAGTGGTGTCCCACGGCACCAGAAAGCTCACCGTCGCTGTGTCCTCCGTTTGCGACCACCAGTGCTGCTGGCCCTCACGCCCGCCATTCCGCGCGAGCCTCTCGTACAGCAAGTCTTCATCGTCGTCAGTGGCGTCGATGCTCTGCTCACAAGCGCGCAATTCTTGTGACGCTACGGCAGCAGCTGCAGCGGCGGTGGGGGACGAGGATGTACTGCCCGGATGCGATGCGCTGGTTGGCTGCTGCGACGTCAACGTCTCTGTCGTTGCCTTTTGGGGCGGCGCTCGTGACGCAAAGGGGCTGGCGGAAGCTTTTGGTGGTGCGCTTGCCATTTGCACTCCGGAAGGTCCAACGGTAACTCGCGTCGGGAACTGCAGTCGTGTCACCTCCGGTGCGCCGCGGTGGGTGGCCTCGTGTTCACCGTTTTCGCAGTCGCCCTCCTCATCACTGCTGCTGGCATCATTGAATTTGTCCCACTTCGAGTAGTCAATGCCAGACATGGTGGGAAAAAAAGGGGGGAAGGAGTGGAAAGAGAAATGGGTGAAGTGTTGCAGTTTCAAAAAGGAACTCGCTAAACCAACAAAGAAAAAAGGTTCGCGTTTATGTTTGTGTGGCTAAGTTTATTCATTAGCGTAAGAAAAAGAGGTGACAAGGAGGAACAATAGCAAGAAAGGAAAACAACATCAGAAGACACAAAAAGAAATATGCAGACTCAGCGCCGACAACAGCGCTGGCAGCAGCAAGGTAACCTGCCAACACCGCAATCGCCAACAGCAATCAATCAAGCCAGTTTAACGTTTTCAAGCAACGTGACTATCAGAAGTCGATAGCATCAAATGCCATAAAAATGTCACCGAATTTTTATTTATTATATGCAATAGGCTGAAAAGGAAATGAATGCAAGCTTTGAAAAAAAGACTTTAAAAAAAAGAGAATTCTCGCAGTGTAATTTTTTATGCTCCTCGAAAAAAAATTCTAACTTACATACACTCTGTTTCACCTTCATGACAAGAAGAGTTTCTTTACATTAAAGCGCTTCAAGTTGATTAGCTCACGTCACAGCGGGTGCTTCGCGTAGCCTGCGCGGCAAATTGGACAGCGATCGGCGATGACCGCACCGCTCGCAGACGAAGCCGCCACGTTCCCTTCACGCACATCGGTGAGGCGCAGCTCATTGAAGCGCTCGTAGCATCCAATGCAGGCAGTGTGGAAGAAGTGTCCGCAGCTGAGCAGCACGCCGCTCCGCGGTCCGTAGGCGTGGCGCGCGAGTGACGACGATGATGCTGGGGGTGGTGTTGGCAGCGGAGGAAGTGGCTGAGGAGAAGCTGCTGTGGAGGACGCATTTACAGTCGTAACGGATCCGCTCGACTTTGAAACCTTCTTTGGCTTCTGGGATGTGTGCTTTGGTGCTGTTTTATTCAAAGAGACAAGCGATTTGCGCATCTTTTCTGTTTTCCCTCCATTTTTGACTTCCACCGGCTCCACCGCCCTCTGACGGCGGCGATCTTCGTAGTCACGTCGCAGCGCCGCAACCGCGTCATCACCCGTAGCTCTCGTCGTCAGTGCCTCGTCGTCTGCCCGACCTTTCCCTAACAGCACCTTTGCGGCATCCTGTTGCTGCTGCTGCTGGTGCTGCTGCGAGAAAAACGACTCATGGATGCGCTCCAGACAGATGGGGCACGTGAGCGCGGCCGCCACCGCCTGCCCAACCTCTAAGCCTTCGGTGTCTGCCTCTACCAGCGCCATCCTCACCCTACGCCAGATGGTTCGCCAATCCTCCTCGGTAAGGTAGGCGGCCGTGGCGGCCTGGTGCTGCACTGCCAGGGCTACCAGCGTGTTCTCGCGCTGCCGCTCTTGCTGTGCGCAGAACGCCGTCCACGCAGCGGAGAGGCGAGCCAGCCGCTCCTGCACGTAGCGCGTGCGGAACTGGGGGTTGCTCTGAAGGCGCAGCTGCACATAGGCACGCCGAGCGAGGTGGCCGCGAATGGCCGACTGCACTTTCACGATGGCGGCGCGCTGCGTCATGGCTTTGCCCTCGTAGAAGACTCGCTTGTAGTAGTGCTGGGTGCGGCACACGGGACAGGCGAGCTGCGCCGTCATCTCCGCAATGCCGGCCCCGTCAGCGCGCTGCTGCGCACGTACGCACCGCTCAAACGCGCGGAAGCACTGCGAGTGGAAAACGTGGGAGCAGCTGAGAATGACCTGCCCTTCCTCACTCGTGGACAGAAAGCTCATTTGACATATCGAGCACGCGGACGTGCCGGAGACAGCGCACCCCGTGCTCCAGTAACCGCTGTGATTGTCGTGGTAGTGGCTGCTGCTGCTGCTGCTGGTGCCGCCTGCCTGTTGCTCACGCAGCATCGCGCGCTGGACGACGGCGCGCCAGTCCTCGGCGGTAGGCGCTGGTGGGGGTGCCGGGACGAGACCCATGCGCTGTGCCAATGTTGGCTTATGAGGGTGTCCTGGCAGACCACCGGATGGCCCGAGGTGGGACCGCAGGTCCTCCCTAGCTGGCGCATAATCACCGTTCGCGTTGAGCGTACCATGCGACGAGCCGCGGCCATCAGCGCTGTCTACGCCGAGCGAAGGAGAAGGTGTTTCGGAGGAGGGCAGCGGAGCCCCACGACGTCCTCCAGTGAATGTGAAGTGCTGCTGCAACGCCACAGCGCTCCACAGGCCAAGCTTCTGCTGCCGCCTGCTGCGCAATGACCCGCTGCTGCTGCCAGTGATGGGAGAGCTCCTCCAGCCCGACATGGGTTTGCCAATGGAGGGCAATGTCGACGATGCATGAGACGCTGACGACATAACTACGAACCTTAAAACTTGGTGTGTAAGGGCACCATAGCGGAACAGTTGATCTTTGACAAACTTCTTTTTTTTTTTCCTTTCCTCCGTGGCGAGTTCCTTTGTTTGAATGGCAGTTAAACACAACGTGGACGGTCTTGTTTTGTTTTCGCTGATGTTGCCACAATCTGAAGAGCAGCATGTATGCGATAGGTGAAAGAGAAGAGATTGTGAAAAGGGAAATATAAGAGAGAGAACAGACCTTCCTCACCGCAAACCAACTTTATATACATGCAGCATGCTTCGTGATTTCTACACACAAAGCATTTTTTCTCTCAGAGTTACAATATGTGAAGTCACTTCTTTGCGTGCACTTTTTGCGAGTACCTAGCATTCAGAAAAAAACGTGTTCGGTGTTGTTTTAAAGGGAGCACAAGGAAAGATAACAGTGGTAACCAAACAGTAAACACTCAACCAATCAAAGCAAATGGTACAGTCAGCCAAAGACGAGCGCGAGAACAACAAAGACGATGTTTGCGAAGATCAGTGGCCAGCGCAGCAGCAGGCGCACCGAGTGCAGTAGAGAGGCAATCTGCAGTTTCACCGAGGAAGTGTTCGAGTTGCCGTTGTGGCCGTTGGGGCCCGCGTCTGAGTCGAAAGCAGAAGGCGTGTAGTCGCTGAAGACCGAGTCTTGCCGTGGAACAGAGCTCTGCAGCGCACCAGGGGTCGCCAGGCCAAACTTGGACAGGAATCGCGATTCTGATAGAATGGCCAGCGCATTCAGGCACAGCACGACGGCGTTGATGAGGGAGTAGATGCTAATGCCCATTTTTGTTTACCCTTTGAGAAACAATAAAGCTAAAAAAAAAAAAGAAGACGATAAGATGTGCTGATGTTGCACACCTCGAAGAATGTCCGCCTCCTGTATCGAGTTTTTTTTTTTTCTGGAGACGCTGTTGGGAAAAGAAGACGTAGGTCAGAAGGCGTTGACGACACAATAGCAACGCACCAAGTGAGATGCAACAAAATGAGAATAGAAACAGGAGAAGGTGCGAGAAAAAACTAGAGAAACTAAGAGCCACAGAAACAACAACAATCTGTGTTCAGCTTGGAATAGCGGATAGCAACAATTCTTTTTTTAATGTGTGCTGCCCATGTCTCCACAAAGCATGCTTTATGCTCTAGTGAACCTGCAATTTTGCTGTAATTGTTGCGCTTCCACCGCCACAAATTTAAAAAAAAATCCTCTAATAACCAGGGTTTCTAAATTCGTTCCCACTGGGCTCACGCCATACACATACCATCTAATTTCCCTTCACTGTTTTTTTTGATAGAAAACTCGTATCGCCCACAACACCATCGGCAAGAATAGTTCGGTACTTCCGTTTTTCTTTCTTCATATCTGCTTGTTAGCGTATGTGCGTGTGTGTTACGTTTACGCAATCTATGGCGCACGTGCCGTCGTGCATACAAATACAGCCAAAACTATAAACCCTCATCACACCAAGAATAGGAAAACAAAGAGGAGGAGGGAAAACAACGGCGCTGTCTCCCCACCTTCGAAAAAGAAAAAAGCTGCCAAGGACACTCGAGGATACAAACACTCTTTTCCTTTATCTGAGCCGAACTGCATGTGTGTGTAGCCTCCGCTGCACCGCTCACTCGTCATCAGCGCGCTCGCGCTTCACCTGAGACGAGGTTATCGACTCGTTATGACTGCCGCCGGCGTTCTCCGTCTCCATCGCCTGCTCCGCTGCGGCTGCGGTGGCATGCTGCTCCACGCGGAGCTCCACGTCGTCTCCCACCACCAGCACATCCCCGTCGTGCAGCTCCCGCGGCTCGCCAAGCACCCACGCCTTGCCCGCAATGCGCACGCCGTTCCGGCCGTAATTTACCAGCCACAGTGCGTAGTGATCCGGGGTTTTTGTGTGCACCACCATGTGCTCCTTCGGCGTGGCGAGGGCGCCGCTGCCGCCGTTGCCCTCCTCCTCCTCATCAGACACCTCCTTTTTCGCGGCGGGCAGCGCTGCGTTCTGCGAGGAGCCTGCCAGTGCTGCTTCATGATGGTACACGGGACGCAGCACGAGAGCAAAGTGAAACTTCGACAGTACGTCAGGACGCGTGGAGAAGGCGCTCAGTCCCGCAGCAATCGGCACCAGCGCCGCCGCAGCCACCGCTGACGCGTGCTGCACACCCTCGTCACGGCCGAAGTAGGTCACCAACTGATGCAGCGGGACCCGCAGCGGTCTTGTGGTGCTATCGCTGCTGCTGCTGCTAGCCGCATTACGCGCTGACAGGACGACGGAGTAGAAGCACGGGGTGTGCGCTACCCGCACAGAGCCAAAGTAAAGGCCAGTGCTGCTCGTCGCAGGTGCCACGGGCACAGCTGCCGGCACGCCCCACTCTAGATCCGCCACAGGGTCGAGCATCGCTCCAGGCACCTTGCCGCTGTCGGCGTACGGGCTCGTCGCGTTCACCGTGCCGGGCGGCACGACACAGTCCGTCTGCTGCCCGCGCGACGCCAGCGTGCGCCACGGCCGCCGGTACAGCTCCGCCAAGGTCTGCAGGAGCTCCACTCGCGTCTCCACGTTTTGCTCGGCGGCGGAGACGAACTTTTCCCCTGCGACGGCACGGCGCGCAAACTCCTTCTCCGACGTCCACGGGTGCGGGGACGGCTGCCACTCCCCCGTGCCGTCTTGCGCCTCTGCCGCGCGGGACCGCTTGCGTGACGGTGCCGGAGATGCGGAGCTGCTCTCCTCCGCAGTGGAGCTGGTCGCGCGTGCCCTGTCCGCTTCCCCGTTGATCTCCCGCAGCTTCTGCCACGCGAGGAGGTTGATGAAGTGATTCGACATGATCGCGGCCCCCTCCGCATCGGACAGGCCCATGCGTGCCTGCAGCGTACCCAGCTGCTGGATAACCTGCGACGCCGAGAAAGCGCCGCGCCGGAGCGCCGTGGCATCCAGTCCGGCAGCGAGCAGCCGGTTCTCGGCCACCATGGACGCCAGCGTGACCATCGCCTGGGGCGCACGTGCGGCGGCTGTTGACTGCGTCGTGGACGCCGAGACGCCCACGGTGGACGACGCGGCCCCGGCGGCGAGGAGCTGCGTGGCGTCGGCGATGCGCCAGGAGGAGGCGCCGATGTCGACGGCGTCCGCCACGGCGTCCCAGACCGGCAACGGCGGCGTTCCCTGCGGCACCTGGGGCAGCAACTCGGGAAAGAGATACAACGGCGGCTCATAGGTGGTGGAGTGGGTCAGCTTCAGCACGCACTCGCCAAGAATGCAATGCATCGCCTCGCTCGTGCTGCCCTCCTGCACCTTCGGCGCCGATGCACTGTCGCTCATTCTCTTTTCTAAGTCTGAATACTGGAAAACAGCGCAAAAAAAAAAAGATACACAAACGGACAATTACGAGCTCTATGTTAGCTTATAGAATTAAATATTTGGTTGTGATCTCTCGAAAAAAAAATTAAATCAGCCTCTTGCTTCGGAGAGGGGCAATAATGTAGGTACACAACAGACAGCAAAATCGGACAGCGGCGACTTGTCACAACGGCCCTCACAAAACGGACAACCGTGAGCGAAGCAATGTGTGTTCAACCTGATTAGAAATCTACCCTCACAGAGTCACAACAAGGTGCGCACACTACACGGCGTTAATATACAAGAACGTTCTTTTGATAGAAAGAGAAAGAAAGTGTCAAGAATCAAGCAGAACTGTAGATCGATGAAGACATGCATGATACTCCGCAAACATTGGGCCCCGTGTTTTTTTTTTTTCTCCATCAGCGCAATGCAAGGCAATCATTCAAAAATCGTGCAGAGGAGCAAAAAAGAAAAAAAGAGACGCGGCGGTAGCGTATTCTTTCTTTCCCTGTTTTCTCTGCCACGTGCGTTTTGAAACCAACCAACGGCGTGGGAAAAAAAAGGTGCGCACTAGTTTGGCTTACAGAGACGACAAAACTGTACACAGAAGATCGTGATTATTTGGCGCACTCACCAAATTGAATGTTTTTTTTTTCTTTAATTGAAAGATTTGTTGCAATAAAACAAATTCAAAACAAAAAAATCACGACATGAACAGCAATTCACTTGAGACCACATTGCAGAAAGAAACCCAATACAACTACAAAAGAAACAATTGTCAAGAGAAAAAGAAGAAGAGAAAATCGCTGCACTCAACCCCTCCCTGCACTTCAAAGACGTAAAGCCACAATGTTTTGCGCTTATTTAACGCTTGTTCCTCGCGTCTTTGACAGAGTCCCTACGCGTCCAGATCGACCAAACGCACACACTCATCATTCTTGAACAAAAGAGACTAAAAGGGAACCGCTGCATTTGGCCTCACACCGTCCTACCGCAAGTCAGCAAAGCCGTCTTCACCGTCGTCGTCCCCGTTCTGAAATTCCGCAAAAGGATTGTACGTAGAGGCTGGAGCAGGCGGAGTGGCCGTTGGAGCGGCTGCAGCAGGCACGCTCTCCCCGTGCACATCAGCTTCCGAAGAATGAGCTGGAGGTGGAGGTAGAGACGCCTGAGATTCTTGCTGAGGCATCGCAGGTTGATGGGAAGGAGTGGCCGCCTTGTAGCTCAGATGGTGCGCGTTGCCCGCCAAAGCAGAGACAGGCTGCTTAAAGCCAGCTGGCGGTGCTGGTGGCGGCGGCGCCGGCGGTGCCGTGGCGGGCCCTGTTGTGGGAGGAGGAGGGAGGGAGTGGTGACTGTTTGACATGATGCTGCTGCGGCGTGCAGATGTCTGCTCAGCATTCGACGAGCCGCTGCGGTGGGCAAACGGGTTGAACGGGTTCACCGCCTCGTGCGTGGCAATCGGTCCCTCCTGCGTCGGTGCAGCGCTGAGGTCAGCAGTCGCGTGCGGCGGCACAGCATCGACGTTTTCAGCACCAAACGCGGGCTCGTCGGCGCCAAAAAAGTCGTCCGCGGTCGGAAGCACATTTTCACCTTGCTGCTCAAAGCCATTCTGAGAAAAGGCAGGAGAAGCGTCCACAGGGTGATGTTCCTGCTGGTTGTACGCCGGCGCCTCGTCTTGCTCATTTTCGACGACAGGGGGATTGTGCGGAGAGAGGTCTTGAAACGCTGGTGGCAGAGGTGATGATGGTGCGGGATTGGCATGCGCGGAGTCAGCAGGGAAGGCGTGGACAGCGTGCTGCGAGGGGTCAGCAGGGTGTGCAGACCCGTCCAGTGGCGGTGCCGGTGTGTGGGGGTGGACGACAGGGGACGAGTTCTGCGAGGCCGGTGGTGGCGGCGGTGCATGCGAATTCCACGCCGCCGCTGGCTGAGACGGTGGCGGCGGTGGAGGAGGCATCGACGGCGACGGCTGCGGCTGCGTTGGTTGACTGCCGCCAAAGAAGCCCTCGGCGGGGTTGGCGTAGCGCGGGGCGTGTCGAGTGCCCGGCAGGAACGCCGACGGACGCGCGCTGTGCAGCGGGTTGGGCAGGCCCCCGTGATGGGAGGGATGCGGAGGCGGCGGGGGTGGGGGAGCAGCGGCAGAAGAGAGATGCTGAGACTGCTTCTGCGGCTGCTGCGGTGGTAACGGTGGTGGTGGGGGATGGCCGTGGTAAGGCGGTTGCGGGGTCATGTGAGGAGTCAACATCTGTTGTTGCCGATGCAGCGGAGGTGATGGTGGCGGTGGTGACGTCGGCGGCACGTGCTCGTGGTGCGACATGGCGACGCGCTGCTGCAGTTGCTGCTCCTCCTTGCCTTGATGCTCAGCATGCCCGTGCGCCGGTGCGGGCATCAGTGGTGGAGAGGGCCGACTTGCCGTGGAATCGATCAGCACGTCGGTGGCCTCAGCGTAGCCCAGCGCGGAAGCCGTGCGTGCGATGTCCGCCAGCTGCGCCGTGGGCGACTCCGTCGCAGCCCACGCCTCGTCCTTCCCAGCAGGCAGCGAGTTCTCCAGCGCCTCCACTGGGACGTCGTGCGTGGGCGGGTTGGCCACGTCGTACGTCACCGCAGACGTCACCGGCACCATCGCCTGCTCACTCATGTGCGGAAAGCGGTAATGGGCCAGGTCCGTCTCCGTCACGGCAACCGGCGGAATACCGCCAGCTACGTTGTCATTGTGCTCACGGTCCACGCTGGGGCTGGCGGAGGGCCAGTCACTCAACTGTCGTGCCGGCGTTGGCGCACACGACGAGGCCGTGCCCTTCACCGAGGTGTACTCCTCGTTGAGCTCTGCCACCATCAGCAGCAACTCCTGATAGTCCGCCGCGAGCCGCTGCAGGCTGTGCCGCAGGTGATCGGCCTCGCGGCGTGCGTCGTGCAGGTGTTGCTGCATCGCTGCCCTCTCCGCCTCCATCGCCGCCAGCATCTCCGGCGGAGGGCCCTGATACTGTGGTGCCGGTGGAGGTGGTGGTGGTGGTGGTGGGGCCTGCTGCTGCTTTTGTTGGTGGGCGGCGGCGGTTACGGCGGCAGCCCGTTGCTCATTGGCCGCTGCGGCGGCACTCGTCGCCTGCCGCAGCTGCTCCTCCATCATGTTGAGCGACTGCACGAGCTGCTGCTGCTCCTCGTCCTTCGAGTGCAGCGCCTCCTCCAAGAGATGAATGTTCTCGCGAAGCTCGTTCTCGACTTCAGAGGACGCCGCAGCCGTGGCGGACGCAGCAGCAGCAGCGGCGGCGGTCTCGCGCAGGTTGACAACTTCCGCCTCAGCATCCGCCAACGTGGCTGCGCGCCGCTCCAGCTCTTGTTGAAGCTCGGCAATGTACGCCTCACTGCGCTCGGCGCGCTCGCGCCACTGCGCTGCGGCGTGCGCATGCTCATCACGCTCGGCATATGCGTCGCGCAGCTGAGCCTGCAGTGACTCCACCAGCGCCGCCATTTGCTCCTGCTGCGCCATTGCATTGTGCTGTTGTTGCTGTGAAGGAGAGGGTGCGGGAGGCGCGTGCGACAGCATGGACGAGCTCGGCACCTGGTAGTCAGCCGAAGACATGTTACTGGGCGAGGCACTCGCCAGCGGCGGCAACTGCTGCTGCTGCTGTTGGTGATGCGGCTCACTTAGCGAGTACGGGGGTGTGGGGCTCGCTGCGTTTGGAGAAGCGTACGCCGGTGGTGGCGGTGGCGCAGAGGTGGAAGGAGGCGGGGCTACCGGGGCGAGGTGCGAGAGCGGCGGCAGCGTCGTCGTCGCTGTCCCGCCGCCGACACTCGCCAGCAGTCCTTTGAACTCCCGCACGAGCTGCTCCACCTGCGCGATGAAAGCCTCATCGTACGGCGTCGGTGCCTGGGTGCGCAACCCGCTCGCCACGGGGTGCTGCCAGGCCGGCGTGCTCGCCTGCGCGTCAAAAAGAATGGTGTCGAGAGCCGCACCGCCACCGACCACCTGCAGAAAGCGCTGCGCCAGGGCCGTACCGGCTGCCGCCGTGGCACTCTCCCCCATCAGCGTCTTCGCCGCCTTGTCGCTGGCGCCAGCGGTGGCCGCGCTCACCACCACGCAGCCGCGCGCAATGAGCGTGGCAGCCCACAGCCGCAGGTGCGCCGCGCCGTCACGCCGTGCTTGGTGCAGCAGCGCGTCGCCCCAGGACGACTCGTGCACGAGCGCGGCGGCGGCCCACGGACAGGACCCGGTCCACGCCAGCGCCGCCGCCACGTAGGAGCCGAGGGCTGCCGTGTTGAGCTGCTGGCTGGCTGCCCCGCCGCCGAGGCCGAAGAGCAAAAAGGAGACGTAGTAGTTGAAGAAGGACGGCACCAGCTTTGGTGACAGCACCCACCCGGGCTGCGCCTTCACCAGCGCCTCAAGGCGGCCCTGCTGCAGCTCCACGGGGACGGCCACACGCACCAGCGCCTCGGAAAGCCTCGCCGCTGCCGGCAGGGCGATGAGGGTGCGAAACACCTGGGCAGTGTAGTACTTTTCGACGGCGGAGGTGGCGGGCGAGAGCAGAATGCGCGCCAGTGCCGATCCGCACTGCGGGTCCGACTGTGCGTTGTAAGCGCCACCACCACCAACACTTTGCGTCAAAGGCGACTTCGCTGCGTTTTGTTGTGGCGCTGCGCCGATAGGATTGTTGACATCCCCAGTGCTCACCAGACCACCAAGAAACACCTGGACGGCGCGCTCCTGGCACGCTGGCACGCTCAGCGCAGACAGAAAGAGCTGCACGCCTGCGTTGACGAGAGTGGTGTCTGTCGTCTCGCACACGTACGACAGCAGCGCGCGCGGGGCCGGCCACACACGCACCATGTAGGGCAACGACGACCGCACCAGCGTGATCATGGGCGGCAGGCTCAGCCACTCCTCTATTGCCCGCTTCGAGCGGTCGAGCAACAGCGCCAGCACCCGCACTGCCTCGATGCGGGTGGCGTCGTCCACCGCCAGGCCGCAGAAGGCGAGGCGGGTCAGCGGACTCAGCAGCCCACACCGCAGCAGTGCGTCCTGCGTGGCGTGCAGCTCCTCCTCCGCGTCGTCGTGACCGCGCAGCACACACGCCAGAATGGACACGGAGAGGAGAATGTTCAGCGCGGCGTCGGAGCTCTGCGCACGCTCCAGCAGCCCCTCCAGCTTCTCCGAGAGCACCGTCGGCTGAGGAAGGTGGAAAGCGGAGGCCGCACCACCACCACCACCACCAGGTGCAGCGTTTGCACGCCGCTGGTCTGCCACCGTGCACGACATCAGTTCAGCAGGGACGGCGTCGAAGAGCGCGGCCAGGCGGGACGCGCAGCCCATCTCGCGGAAGAACTTCTGTGTTGCCTTGTTCGACCGCAGAATGTTGTGCACCACCGTCAGGCTGTCTCGCACCACGACGCCGCCGTCGAGCACACCACCCTCGCGCTGCACGAGGTCGAAGAGAGACTCAAACGCGTTGTCGAAAGCCAGAAGCGTCTGCAGCTCCGGATCCGCCAGCGTCAACGACGTGAGCAGCACCAGCGCCTCGTTGCGCAGTGCGTTGTCGTGGTCCGATTCGTTCAGTGCGTCCAGGATGACGCCCACGCCGCGGGCAGCGAGCAGCGCCTGATTCACCTTGGACGGCTCGAACTCCTCCAGGCGTTGCAGCAACACCATGGCGTAGTAGCGGCTCCAGAAAGGTGCTGTGGCACTCATCGACTCGAGCAGCAGCCCCACCGCGTCCACAAGCATCTGCAGCAGTTCATCACGGGTGTGGCGCTTGTCCGCCACGGTCACCTCCACCGTTCGTCGATTTGACTCCAGCTGGCTTGGGTAGAGGTCCATGTTTGTCGCGTTCGCCAGAAGCTGCAGCGTAGGCTCCGTGATGGACTCATCCTCGGCGTGGGTGGTGAGCAGCAACAGCAACGACGCCACCGACGGCTCGTCCAAGGCGTAGGGTAGATCGGGGCACCGCAGCAGATCTCGCAGGGCATCACGGATGTCCTGAGCCACGGTGCACCCTTCAATGCGGAGGAGCAGGGTGCGAGTCGGCGCACTGGGGCGTGGTGAGCTGGAGAGGTTGGCTCCGTTTGCTAGCGACGCAGGGGAAGCCACCTTGACGGACCCACCAGCTGCAGACTCAGCAGATCGATTGTTGTTGTTGTTGTTGTTGAAGGTGGGTGATCCGGGGCGTGCTGCGAGTGCGTTTGGGGAGGAGCGTCGATTGTATGCGGCTATTGTTGTTGCTGCTGATGTTGATGCGGGTGCAATTCTGGTGCCGTTAGATGGTACTGCAGCTGGAGCTGCATGAGAGCTGCTCGGCGTGGTGGCGTCGGGAGGGTCTGCCGTGCCGTTGGGCGGCGTCGCAGACGGTGCACCACCATGCGTCTTTGCTACTGCAGTGTCTGGGTGCACCACTTTCTGCCCCAATACAAGCTTGAAGATTGCACTCATGACAACAACGGAAAACCCGGGCGCGGTGTATGCGGAGAGACGCTACGAAAATGCGTTAGAAAGAACCGAGAAAGATCTTTTGTTCGCTAATATTTTTTTCTTTTGAATGCTATGAAAGTTTTGTTGAGATTAAGAGCACAAGCCAGATCCACTGGCTCCTTTGACTTGAAGCTTGAGAGGAGTTTTTCTAAAAGAGAGATTGTGCAGCGTAACAGCCTCTCACTTCGTTTGCAACCGAAAATGTTGGCCGCGACTATTTTTTGGTTTGTTTTGAAACTGCAAAAGAAAAAATGACGGAGAAGGAGAATGAGGGTGAGAGTTAACTCGAAAAAGAGGTACACGGATCATCCTCTAAAGAGGCTATTTCTCTCCAAAGCGCTTTGCCTCGAATAGTGTAAATATCGTTTTTGTGCTGCAAAGTATAAAACCCGATGCAGCCTTTTAGATTTCCAACGACAGGAACAGAAAAAAAATAGATGATAGTGTGCAAACGTAGTGTGTGGTTTTTTTGAAATCTGACTTCACGCAATCACCAATCACGTATTTAAACGCAATTACGAGCTCTTTTTGCTTTCCATCATCCTCACAGCTACATCATTTTCAACTTTTTTTCTTTAGTTGTTGTTTTAGTTAGTAATTAAGGCGCTGCCTTGTATTCTCCATTCTGTCATTGCAGTCGGTGTGTTAAATAGGGATGATAAAATGCGAAAGAGCTGCAACACCGACGAGGATCTTTCCTCGGCTCAAAAACAAGCAGAAAAAGAGAGGCAAGCACAAGCACACGGTCCGCGAAAAGCAGAGAACGCATTAAATAAAGAAAAAAAAGAATTAGTCGCTGGTGTTACTCGAAAAAGAGGTTTTCCCTGCCGTCGGGCAAAACCAACAGAGATCCTTAACAAAACTACCCTCCATTCTCTCCGCCACGAACCAAACTCAACGCACAGACACACAAACACACACACTCAGCAAATGTTCATTCACGCCGCATTGAAAAGCAGCCGGACCAGCGAAACCGCACCAAAACGAAGTTGAGTAAAGAAGCGCAACAAGAGCTTACCAACCGCGAGCCCTGCAGGCAATAACAACGACAGTAACATTCTTTTTAAAAACTGGTCTCTGGCATGATGCCAAACTCCTCCCGCTTCAGCCGCACCTCGCCCTTCGGCTTGAGCACCTTGCGCTTGTTGTACGTGTGGCGCATGCGCGCGGGCACCAGGTTGCGCTCCTCCAGCGACTTCATGCGGTCCAGCGCTGGGTGCACGTAGCCTCCACTGAGGTGGCGCAGCGAGCCGACGAGCTTGTCGCTAGGCGCGACGTCGACCACCAGCGGGGTGTGGTAGTGACGGCCGTAGTGCTTGATGGCGAGGTTTTCCTTCTTGGCTGCGCGGCGCTTCAGTCGTGCCGCCTCGCGCTTCTCCTGCTTCTTGGCGTGGTCAGCCAGAATAGTGTCCAGCGCGTCCGTCTCTTTCGTGACCACCTCGCGGAGCGGGTGACGGCGGTGCTTCATTGCCTGGCGCGCCTCCTGCGCACTCGCCTTCTTGGACGGCTTCTTCTTCTTGTTCTTCTTCTTGCTGCTGTCCGCTTCCTTCTTCTTGGCGGGCTTCGCCTTCACCTCCTTCACCTCCTCCTCCCACGTCTTGTCCGCAGAGAAGTTGCCCTCGTACTTCTTGTCGCGGCCGAGCATCATCATCTTCACGAACTTCTCGTCCTTCTTCTTTTTGCGGTCCAGCTGGCGCACAGCCTTGCTGAGGGCCTGCTGGTGGTCGCCGTCCTCCGGGTTGTAGCTCTGACCACCGAGCGGGGCGGCGACGGCGTCGCGATTGTTCGGCCGGATCGCCGCGTACTTGCGCCGCCGCGGCGCCATCGGCTTGGCGGGGAGGAGGTCGGGCGTGACCTTCCACCCTTTTGCCACGGCAACCGGCTGAGGACGACTCACCGCCTTCGCCTCCTCTCCCTCGTTCCACAAATTGCGCGACCGACTAATGCGACCCATTACTAGTCTAGTGTTTCTTTTTTTTTTTTCCTTTGTCTGAAGATTTGAAAAATAAAAAAGGAATAAGTGAACAAAAAGGTGGATCGTGATTCGTGCGTGTCCGTTCCAGTTTCTTATTTTGACTTCAACTAATAAGTCAGCACGCGTCACCTTCAAATGACTGTATTCTTTTCAACGAATGTATGTGTAATGATAAAATGATACAGACAAGAGTAACCCACAAAGCAAGAAAAGTTAGAAAGAACAAAGGAGTCAAAGAGAGAGAGTAGATAACACGACAAACGGCATTTTTGACCATCTCACACTTCTCTGCCTAGTATTTTGGACTCCCATCGAATTCGTCACGGCGGAGTGATGTAAATAGTACATTTTACAACGCTGTATTATTTTTAAGATCACAATTGCCGTTCAACAACAACAACAACGACAACTTACAATATCGAACGCAGAACGCATTGCGCTTCTCGTCCTTCACATAATATATTTGAAAGTTTTTTTTTATGATAATATTGTTGCAAACAATGCATTATTTAGACGTCGATTAAGGTGGAAAAGAAAAGAAAAAGAAAAATACGAAGGCCAGCTGATAATGGAAAGCACCATTTCCGGAGAGTCACGAAGCCAGAGTCATCCCTCGCACTTTTATCGCTGCGAGTAAAACCTTCCCTCGCTAAAGCTAGCTTTCTTTTAAACCACGCAAAAGCAAAAAAAAAAAAAGAGGTAATGCAGCTATGGGGAAAAAACGTGCAACCCCGCTTTGCAGCTGCCTTCCTCTCTTCGTCCCCAACAAGCACGCGCCAACACCCTCTCCTCCCCCTCCTCCATCAGTAGCAGATTAGAATTTCTTGATGGAGCGCTGATGCTTCTTCGCCTCAAAGAGCATCTTGTTGGGCCGGCTACGCTTGAGGAAGTTCTCTGCATTTCGCGTCCACTTCTTGCTCACCTGAAACTGGTAAAAGTCGGAGTAGGTGCGGTTGTGCTTGCGGCGGCTGCGGCGCACCGGCTTGTCAGACGTCTCCGCCACGCCGTCGCCGCCGAAGGTGGACACGAGCGACTGCGGGTCAATGAGCGCCTCGGGGTCGTCCTCGCCGTCGCGGGCCTTCTGCGCGGAGATGAGCTCCCGCACCACGTGCTTCACGTTCTTTGGCACAACGTAGCGGAAACCGTCCTTGTCGCCGCCGCGGCGGTTTACCGCGCGCAGGTGGTTGATGTGCTCCTTTGCAACCCGATTCAGCGCCTGCTCCCGCTTGCCGAGGTCCTTGAAGAAGTGGTGCGCGTTCTCGAGCAGCTGGTCCGCCGACACCACCTCCGCGTGCTTGCGCTCCGCGTAGTCGTCGAGAAACTCCAGGTCCGGGTAGAGCGCGGGGTCTTGACGGACAAAGGCCGCGCCATCAGCGCCGTTGGCGGCGGAGCCGTTTGCTAAAAAGTCGTCGCCGCGGATGGCCTGTGCAATGAGCGCGCGATCACGCTCTGCCGGCGTCAGCGCAGGTGCCACCACTTCGACCGGCTGCGGTGCCTTCCGCTTGCTGCTGGACGCACTGGCGTCTGCATCTACGGAAGTGCTCGAAGTCGCGTTGGACGATTTCGTCTTTTTCGCCGCCGCCTCCTTGGCCGCCGCCTTCTTCTTTTTCTGGTTGGCCGCAACCAGCTCCTTCGCCTTCTTCTTCTTTAGTGTCTCCTTACCCGTCTCCGCGTTGGCGATTTTCAGCTTCGGCACACGCGTCTTCTTGTCCTTGGCCGACTTGCCCTTTTTTCCCGTAGCCGCGGCTGCTGCGGTGGACTTTTTGGAAGCCTTGGACTTGAGCTTGGCCGCCTCCTTAGCTGACAAGGTAGCGGAGCGTTTCTTGCCCGTGACGATCTCCATTTCCTTCTCACGGGCCTCGACGCGCTTCTTGTACTTGTACGCCTGCCGCTTTTTAAACTCCTCGTTGAAGCGCATCTTTGGGAGCAGCTCCCGCAGTTCCTCCTCTCCGGCCATTTCGCTTTTCTGTCGTGATAGAAAACCTCTGGATAAATAAATCGAATGCCGGTTACGCAGTGCCAGTGAAAGCGTCTGCTACGTTGTTGAGACAACAGTGGATGGAAAGGTTTGTAAAGAAGGAGGCGAGCGAATGAGCAACGTCAGCAGCTAGAAACTCAAATGCGGGAAAAAAAAGGACGATGCAGGAAGAGCAACAAACACTCTTTGAAAGTCAGCAACTGTACGATGGCCAGTGCCAGCTGAACTTTGCTCCTTCAAACAAGTCCAGAACAAGTGTATAGGAAAAAGAAAAAAACGGAACCAATGTAAGAGACAGAAAAAAGGGTAAGGAGCAGGAAAAGGGAAAATGATCTGGAAAAACCAGCCCACATCCATCTAATCAAGCGTGAGAAAACGTATTTTTTTTTCAGTTTTTGCAGATAAAAAACGGCCTCTGCGACCAATTGCATTTTAAGTTCACGCTCACTCATGTCAAGCAACCTCCCACGCGCCATTTGGACACACAAAAGCTTTTCCCTTTCGTGACCAAAATGTTTCAGTGGAACCTATTAAAAGCTGTGTTATGTTTTAAGTCATTTCATGTAGTTTACGTTTTCGAATTCACAAAAATTAAAAGCGAAAAAAAAAAATCACTCTAACGAAAGCAGCCGCAGTGGTTTTCCTCTTCGTGTTTTCAGAAATACCAAAAACCGCTTTTCTTCGCACATGCACACACACATACTCGAAAAGAGAAGAAAAGATGAGGAGCATGGCGTTGCCACTACAACCTTCCGTCTTTGACGTTTTGCCAAGTTTTTTTTTTTTTCGGATGTGACTTAACGAGCTCTTTTTGTCAAGCGCGAGACAAATGGAACGTAAGGCTGTTCTGATTTAGCGTTTTGTGCAGAGGAAACCCAAAAACAAACAAAGAAAAAGGCAGCGATAGATTCGCTTGAATGCAAGCAACTGTGAAAAGTGTGTGTCAAAACAGCGCTGTAATGCAGCGAGAGATGAAAAGAACGACCAAAGTCGACAGGTCAGGTAACGGTTAAAAAAAAAAAAAAAGAGTAGCAACAGAAAATTCAATAGTTGTGTATCTTATTAGAACACGAGGTACAGCAGAGTTAAAAGGAAAAAAAGAAAGATCGCAACACAAATCAGAAAAAAAAAGGCTAGGCCTATCACATACGTCAATGAATCGCAGCACACCAAAGATGAAAATGTTTTCAAGCAAGAAGAAAAAAAAGATGTAAAGAACGATTGGCGAATTGCACCCAAGCGCGCGGACAAGAGGAAAAAAAAAAGCGAGCAGCAACATAAGCAATCAGACGGCTTCGACATACAGAGTAAACCAAGAAAATACAACCAGAAAAAAAAAAACCAACACTACGAAAGCTCAAAGGTGCCACCAGTCTGGGTGATGCTCTGCAGCAGCTTCTTGTAGAGCAGGTCCTCGGTCGGGTACGGGGGCAGCTTGAGGTAGCGGAAGCACGTGTTCACCGAGGGCAGAGCCCATTCCGAGTCGGGCAGCTCCATAAAAAGACCGCCCGTGCCTCCCGCGGCCTCCTCCGACATGGCGGGCCCCGAGGAGCCGACGTCCAGCCCGCGAGGCTCCGGCGCCACGGCCGTCGACGTGTCTTCCTGGTCCGACAGCGCGGTGTGGTCGTACATGCCCGGGAGCGGTGCACCCTCCTCCTCCTCGTCCCCTTCCAGCCCAGGCTGTCCCGTGCTCCCGCCACGCTCGCCGCTGTTGCCCGTCGCCGCGCTCGCCTCTGCCCGCACGGCGGCATTGCGCGCTTCGGCAAAGGCGTTGGAGCGCTTCACCACCGTGATGGCCCCCAACGCACGAATGCCGCCGATGGGCAGGCGCGGGCAGCCCGTGCAGAAGAGCAGAAAGTCGCGCTGCTCGCTGGGTGTCAGTCGTGCCCCGAGCACCTTGGCGAGCGACTCGAGCTGCGGGGAGTCGTTCTGGTAGCCGTGGTCGCCGACGAGGACGGCGCGGATCTCCTCCGTCGTCCACAAGGGCTCGTTCGGGTGTTTGTCCTCCCCGCAGAGCACGCCGATCAGCTCCTCGACGTCCATCACCTGCATCGCCTCGTACGGCACGACGTCGCGGCAGCCCATCGTCAGGAAGTAAAGCGGCACGGCTACCGTCTCGTAGAGCAGCGCGCCGACAACGCGGCGCTGGTACTGGCGGAGGTTCTTCTTGGTGACGGTGATGTTTGCGCCTCCCGGCACGAGCTCGAAGCGGTCGTCGCCCGGAAGGGTGAAGGGCAACTCTAGCGCCGCCAACGTGGCACTGTCCAGCTTGCTCAGGGACGCGAGGCTCTGCGCGACGCTCTCGTCCACCCAGCTCGCGGCGCTCAGCGGCAGCTCAAAGACGTCGATCGGGTACTCCGGCGTGGGGTCGATGCGGGTCGCGTCCGAGAGCACGAACTGGTACGGTGGGAATCCACGACGGATGAAATAGGCCAGGGCCGGGGACAGCGGCAGGGGAAAGACCTGCTCGTCAATGAAGGCACGCCCCAGCGCGGCGCCGACGACGTAGTAGGCCCGCACCCGCTCCCGCTGCTCGACTACGTAGTCCCGCAGCAGACCGACGTTGCTGTCCACCAGCAGCGCCGCCTTCGCCACATCGTAGTGCACCGGCGTCGCCGTTACCGCCGCCACAGCCTTCATCGTCCCACTGCCGTTGTTGTTCGTCGTTGAGTTGAAGGAGGCGTCGAAGTGGCGCGACGGTGTCAGGGCGAAGTGCGCGCTGCCGTGACTCGGCAGGCTACCCACGGAGACCTCGTCGCGCGTGACGACCGTGCCGAGAGTGCGGCGCATGAGCGGCGTGCACGGCACATTTTCCGCGTCCTCCGGGTACCGCGTGACACCCTCGAGGCGGCGCGGGTAGAAGCCCTCGGGCGGCGGCACCAGGTACGTTTCCTCCGTGGCCGCCATCACTGTCAGAGAGGCAAAGGAGGCGGAGGTGGAGATCTTCGACGACGGCGGCACGAGGTGCACCGTCTGCGACGGCCGCGGCGTCGCGTCAGTCGGCGAGGACAGCCCAAAGACGCCGGACGGGTTGTTTGCCATGGACCGGTTCGTCACCGACGCCGGCCGCGAGTTGCTGGTGCGGGACGGCGAGCTGGTTGGCGTGACCGTGCTGCGGCGCGACGGCAGCGACGTCGGTGGCGGGCCCACCGTCAGCGGGCTGCCAACGGACACCGTGCCATGGCCACCCGTACCGTTTGCGGTCGCCGTTGTAGTAGTGGTAGTGGCGGGCTTGTCGCCGGTGTTGTTGCGCCACAACTCGGCGCTGGCCTTGCTCGTCTCTGCGGCCAGCAGGGTGTAGAACTGCGCCGTCGGGCCTTGGCCCACACCAACGTCGCCCTTGAACTCGAAGGAGATGGGGAAACGGGCGTCAGCGCACTTGCGCAGCATCACGTAGGCATCGCGCACAAACACGTCGCGGTCGATCGTGTACTTGTGGTTGGACATGCGGGCCCACTCACCCGGCAGGATGGCCACGGCGCGGTCGTTGCGCTGATTGCGGAAGATGCGCATGTGCCGCGTGAAGGAGCGGCGGGCGCCGTAAGCGAGGAACCGCGCCACCCGCGCCCGCACGGCGAATGGGATGAGGAAGCGGCCCTCGCGCAGCAGGAAGTTGACCCACCGCGGCAGCGCGTAGAGCGGGGGCAGCATGCTGACCCGCAGCGCCGACGCCTCCAGCGACCGCACCAGCGCCGTCGTGATGGTGTTGTTCTCAAAGATGGACGCATCGTCGCCGAAGATGTCCTTCGCCTCCGTGGCGTACTTGACCGGCCCGCGCGCCTCCTCGAAGAGCACGCGGTAGAGCAAGATGAGCAGTAGCATGTCCGTGCGGCTGGCGAGGTCCGGTGCGGTGAAGGTCAGCGCGGGCGGCTCCTCCGTGTGGAACTCCGCCCGCGAGTGCGCGCCGCAGGCGCAGAACGGCGCGGCGTCGTGCTCGAAGTGGTGGAAGAGGTACGTCTGGTCCATGGCGACGTGGTGCCGCTCAAACTCGCGGGCCTCCGTCGACTTCTCGATCGACGTCATAACTGTCAGCCCGCCGCGGTCCGCCACATTTGGTGCTGCGGCTGCCGCGACACTCGTCGGTGACGCGCTACCGGTCTTCGTCTTCTTCGTGACGACGACGTTGGGGTTGCGCTTGCTGGTCGACGCGGCCGGGTTCGACACGGTCACCTCGCCGTTCTTCTGCAGCATCAGCGGCTCATCAGCGACGCCGTCCAGCCGCATGAGGCAGTTCTCCAGCTGGAGCAGCACCTCCTGGTCGCCGAGGGCAAAGGCGCGGCGGTACAACGCGCTCAGCACCGTCTCTTGGAAGGGCAGGAGGCCGCAGGAGGTGCGGTAGAGGACGTAGCGCTCCTCCACGCCGTCCTGCACCAGCTCCTCCGCAGCGCTCAGCTCGGCGTCACCGCCCAGCACGCGCGACACCTCCGCATCCATCTCCTCGCCCTGCTCGGCGGTGATCACGACGCCCTCGTCGTTCAGCGCGCCGCGTGTGGCGAAGCGGGAGAGGTAGCGGTACGTGAGGCGGCGCACCACGGACGGGTGGTTCAGCAGCTTGTCCGCCAGCTCCGCCGTTGCGTTGGGGTGCGACGACGGCACCGCCAGTGTCAGCAGCGTGGGGGCTCTGCCGGGCTTCCCTTTCGGGCTGCTGGACGCAGGGGCCGCGTGGGATGTGCCACTGTCGTTGTTGCTGCTGGCCCCGCTGCTGCTGCTGAAGCGGCGCAAGTAGGTCTGCACGCGGATGGTGAAGCGCTCGAGATGGTGTAGCGAGGACTGCGACGTTGGCGCCAGCTGCGTGCCTTTCGACGACGTCGAGCCCGTGCGGAACCAGCGCTCGAGATCGCCAATCGTCGCGCACAGGTGCACGCGGTTGCGCTCCATCGCGGCGATTGAGCGGATCATCTCGAGGTTGCCCGTGTAGCGCGTGTAGCAGTCCTCGCAGATGTCGTAGTTGCAGGCGCGGCAGTTGTGGCCGCCGGCGATGCTGCGACCGCAGCGGTCGCACGTGTGCGAGGTCGGGTACACCTCAATCAAGCGCAGGCGGTGGCCTTCCATGCAGCACTCCTTCGCGATGCGGGCGATGTTCGCCGCGTTCGGCACCCCGCGCAGCACATTCGTCGCCCCGGCGCGGTTCGACGACAGGGTGCTGGTGGACCGCGCCTGCCGCCCATCCGCTGGGGCAGTCGCGGCGAAGTCGGTGGTGCTCAGCGGCGTCTCGGCAGTCGCGCGGCCCGACGTCGCCCTCGCAGTCGGCACGTTCGTCGTGGCGCTGGTGGGGGACATGTTCTCGTTCTGGTTGCCGTTTTTGATGGCGGCGGAGATGCGCCGCCCGGCATCGCCGCAGAGCATGATGAGCGGGGCAATGCGGCAGAGCGCCTCGTGTGCCTGCAGCGGTGTCTTGCAGACGACCTTGTCAAACGTGACGACGGACTCCACCAGCGGCAGGTGGCTCTGCAGCGGGATGTTGGCGACGAGGGCGGCGACGAGGCGGCGCATGCCCACCGGGTACGTGACGGCCCACCGCATGAGGCACCGCATCCGGCTCTCCACCACGAACATGGCGAGGATGTCCGACGCGTGCATGCCGCTCGCCATCATCGTCGCCCACGAGGACGCGTTGCGGTTGCTGTCGATGGGCCCCGTGTGCGTGTCCGCCTGGTTGACCGTCTGCGAACTGAACGTCGAGGCGGAGGCGCCGGCGGCGTACACGACGTTCTCGCCCACCAACTCCTCCAGCGTCATGTCTCCGAGGAGGTAGTACAGCAGCGCCGAGGCGACGCCCACGTTGAACACTTCGTACGCGGTGATGTCCGTTGCCTCGTTGAAGATGCGCAGCAGCTCCTTGATGGCGCGCTCGTGGGTGATATCCGGCTCCGATCCCTTCTTGGCTGCCTCCCCCGACGGCGACGGCTGCTGCTGCTGCTTGGCACATCGACAGCTGCGCAGCTCCTCCAGCACCCTCTGCACCGAAAGCATCGTTCCAGAGAGAAACACGCCGCCGAGGGGGGTGTCGCTAGTCACGTTGGCATTCGTGCCCGCGCCGCCCTTCTCAGCCGCGCGACGCTCCTTGATCTTCTCGACAATGGTGCCGGCCAGTGCCCCGGCCTTCTCGGCGAGGCTCGCGGTGCGGGTGGGCTTGTCCTTCACAAGCAGTGTCGTCTTGGACAGGATGTCGAGCTGGTCGAGCAGGCCGCACCGCAGCGCGCTCTCGGTGAACTCGCACGGGTCGGCCATCGGGTGGTAGAGCATCCAACCGATCATCGTCAGCACCACCGCCTTGGTCGCCTTGTCGGCCGAGATGAGGGCCTCGCGGAACATCTCGCACATGGGCAGCACTGCCTTCTCCATCAGCCCCTCAAAGCGCTCTGACGCGCCGGAGAGGAACATGAGCTGCAGCATCGACGCGCAGGCGCACGTCGCCACCTGCTTCGCCATCTGCCCGGACGTGTTCTTCGCAAAGAGGCAGAGCGAGCTGAAGTACTCCTCTGCGATGGCGATGTGCTTCTCGGGGACTTCGAGCTGCGTGTTCAGCACCACCGACGGCGGCAGGGCGGCAGTCCTCGGCGAGGACGGGCCGCTGTTGCTGCCGCCGTTGCCGTGCTTCTGCCCTTTGCTGCGCTTGCTGTGGCTCGAGCCGGGTGTCGTCGACAGTGCCGAGTCGCGCTTCTCCGGCACGGTTGTGGCGGCGGTGGTGACGGCCCTGCTGCTGCGCGACGTGGTGCTGTCGGAGGAGCGCCACACCAGCGTGGTGCCGTCGACGGAGCACGGACCGGCCTCCTTGACCGCCACGATGGGCCGCAGCGCCATCTCATCCGCGAAGTGGTACACAAAAGGGACGTAGCTGCGCGAGATGTTGCGGTAGCCGCCGCGCGCGCCTTTCGACATGGTCATGGTGCGCAGATCGGCGTCGAGCTGCTTTAGGTGCACGGTGATGCGGCTCTTGTGGTCGAGCCGCGTCCAGCTCGTCTCGAGGGAGACGCACTGCTCCTCCATGAGGCGATTGTCGTGTCGCAGCTCGTCCTCCCACATCCACTGATGCACGGGAAGCACCAGCTTCGGCTTCAAACCAAACGCGTCCGGCGGCACGGTGGGGCAGGCGAGGACGAAGAGCTGCAGGGCGGCGATCGACGTGATGTGGTCCTTGTCGCGCCGCTGCGTGCTGCGGGCCGCGATGACGGCGCGCGGAAACGGGTCCTCCAGCAGCGTCGTGATCTCGTCCGTCGACTCGTCCAGGATGAGGCGGAAGAACTTGTGGGCGACGGGCAGCTGCAGGCTCTCCAGCATCATGTTGCGGTGGCAGTTCGTCAGCAGCGTCAGCGTCGTCTCGCACAGGAGGACGCGGTCGACGCGCACGCTGGGCTCGAGTGCAACGTTCGACTCCGTCGTCACGATGAGCTGAAAGAGGATCCGCGGCAGCAGCGGCGAGGCCAGCGCGCGGGCCGTGTGCGGGCGGTGGCATATCAGCGCACGCTCCAGCAGCGTGCCGAGAGACTGCAGAGCCAGCTCGAGCAGCCCCCAGTGCTCCGGGATGGAGGCGAGCGACTTGGCGTACTGCTCCACCAGCGACACGAGGAGCGGCGCAATGACGTTCTCGACCTGCACGACGGTGGGGTGGTCCGAGTAGGGTACGATGTCCTCCGCTGCCGCAACGTTGCCAGAGGAGGACCCGCTCGCACCACCACTACCACCCCCGCCAAAACGACTAGATTTGCTGCTGCCGTCCCCGCTGCGCGTCGGCGTCGACTTCTTCTTCGACTTGAACAGCGATAGAAAGCCAGAGGTGACGGAGCGGACGGGCTTCTCGAGCTCCGAGGGCATGACCACCTTGGACGACATCATGGATAGGGTCTCCAGCGCCTGCCGCGCCACGAGCGGCTGCGGGTCGGTGCACAGCGTCAGCAGGTCGCCGACCAGCGCATACTGGATAAGCTCACCTGTGCGGTCGTCCTTGCTAATGAAGCGCATGACGCGCAGACCTTCCTCAATCATGGAGGCGTTGTTGCAGTGCTTGTAGCGCCACTCCATGCACAGTGCCCTGTGGATGGCCTTGGAGGACAGCTGCATGAGGGGCTGATGAAAAGGCTGGGCAGCCTCGTAGGAGGACGGCACGTGCTCCATCATGAGCGACAGCGCGCGCAGCGAGATGACGAGCAAGTCGCCCTCCGTGTCGTCCAGGATGAAGGTCTCGCAGACGTCCACGAGGAGCGGGATGGCGGTGTCGGATTCGAACTTGCGGAGATAGCGTTCAAAGCCCATTACGAGGGAGGTGGACATCACATCGACGGCGTCGAAAAGTCGCGCGCTATTCATCGCCTTCAACTCCGTCGCCACCTCCTTCACCTGCGTCTTCGGGTCGTAGATTCCCACCTCCATTGCTGTCAACTAGCGAGACAAAAGAGTGTGGAAAAGACCAACAACTAAATAAAAGAAGAAAAGCAAAGGGAGTCGATATATATAGAAAGAAAAGAAGAAGAGCTACGTGCTTTTATCGAAAAGTGATGAGCCTCAAAGGGAAAAAACACTAAAAAAGAAAAAACTCAGTTGGTTGTCTGTTCTGCACTTTGAATAGAAACAAAAGACTACAGACTACTTCTTTTTTTAAACTGCGCGTCTTCAGAAAAAAAAAAAAGGGCTGTCGATTGGAAGCTAGACGCACAAGCTAATTTGAAAATTAGAAAAGAACAAGACTAAAGAAATGACAAATCGCTGTTTGAAAAGCACACGAACACAATGTAGCAGGTAAAAATTTGGAATGTTTTTGTTGTTGACAATACAAAAAAAAAAAGGGAAAACTACAATTAGGCAGCAAAACAAGCAAAAAAGATGTGAGGTGAGAATACACAAACAAAAAAGAAGAAGGTATCAACGGCGAAAAAAAAAAAGCAAATACGAAAATGATGAAAATACTACGAATTAATTAAGAAGATGAAAAAAAAGGTAAATAATAATAATGGCAGTCCAAAACGCACAGAACACAGAATTGAAGACACACGAGCACGCAGCGACGGTATTTGTATAAGTATCCCCCGGTAGAAAGTGTGAGCAGAGAAAAAAAATGTTCAGCGTTTTTCTATTGTTTCTTCACCTCGTTTTTCAGCTTTTTTTAAAGTTTTCTGCTGCACAGCTTTACGCTTTCACGCGACCAGCAAATCTCAGAGCGCCGCAGACTACGTTTCTTGATTTTATTGATGTTTGATCTAGCGCAAAAAC
>JASAOP010002804.1:0-109080 GCA_030849055.1 Crithidia thermophila
GAGGTGCACCTGCCCGGCGTGTACGTGCACCGCCTCGTCCGCCCAGAGAACCCGAAGCGCGCAGCAGAGTTCGTGGTGGAGCGGAAGCCGGGCTTTTCTTCTGGTACCGGTAAGAACGCGCGGGCTGAGCGCAACGTTATGGCCCGCCGTGCTGCCCTGGAGTTGCAGGACGGTATGACGCTGAACTTGGGTATTGGCGTGCCGAGTATGGTGGCCAGCTACATTCCGAAGGACATGGACATTGTCCTGCAGGCGGAGAATGGTCTGCTCGGCATTGGTCCTCACCCGCTTCCGGAGGAGGTCGATCCCGATATCACCAACGCCAGCAAGCAGACAATTACGATGACGACCACGGGGGCGTCACTCTTTGACAGTGCGGAGTCTTTTGCGATGATTCGTGGCGGTCACATGGACCTGACGATGCTTGGTGCTTTGGAGGTTTCGGCGAATGGTGACATTGCCAGCTGGTACGTCCCCGGGAAGATTCTGCGCGGCATGGGCGGTGCGATGGACCTCGTGACGTCCGGCTGCCGCACCATTGTGCTGATGGAGCACACGGACAAGGATGGGCACTCCCGCGTGCTGCAACAGTGCAAGGCACCGTTGACGGGGCGTGGCTGTGTGGACATGATCGTCACCGACCTCGCTGTTTTTGTGGTGAAGAAGAACGCTGGTGGTGTGAACTCGCTGATCTTGACGGAGCTCGCGGAAGGCGTGACGCTGGAGGAGGTGAAGGCGAAAACTGTAGCCAGCTTCCACGTCTCATCTGATCTCAAGACGATGCCCCTCGCCCCGCTTCAGCACTGAGAAGCTGTGAAAGCGGTGCGTGAGAGCGGCCTCGCTTCGATATTCATAAGTTTTTTTTTGCCCTTAATATCGTTAATAGGTTGGTGTCGTGACCCGATTGTTGTTGTAAAAACACAACGCTTGTTTTCGCAGTTTCGATTTCTGGGTTTTCTTTTTAAAGAGAAGGAGATTCTAGTGTTCTATTTTTCCACTGTAAATGTTGCGTTATGTAGTTTTCTTACTTTTTTTTTTTACTGTTTTGTGTTTTGTTTTGCTGACTTGAAGTTGAGGACGATGTCTCCGGCCACCACCGGCTGTTCTTTTCTTTTTCTTCTCCATGCGCTGACTGGAGTTGCTTGAACTCGTCTGCGCACTATTAATTGAGTAATTAATAAATAAATAATGCTTTATTGCCAACAAGTATTGCAGTTGGGCGTCATTGTTTGTTATTTTACGCCGGTCGAAAAGTTTTAACATTGCGTGGGCAGCCTTTTTTGTCGTTTTGCTCAACAGATGATCAGTTGCTCTGCTTCGAGTATCGTCTTTTAAATTTTTATGAACTGATTTAAGACTACTTTTGGTCTGAATTATCGTCTTAAAACTCTTAACTTCATTTCCTCTCATCTTCACCCCTTGCCTCTCGCATAGTTTTTGTTGTCATGAAAAGCACCCATTTCATATTTAGGTGCTCTGTATTCTTCTCCTTATTTTTTTTTTTTGCGTGTCTGCCGACACATCACGCTCTTAGAAGTAGGTGCGTGAGTGTCTGCGTGGACAACGATTTATTACTCTCTTTTATTTACACGGTAAAGCTGAGAACAGGAAACTTCTGCTGGTGTTGAATCTCGAATACTCCACACAATATTAACGACACTACTGCCGAATGGGGATTATTGTTTTATATTGCCATCCATACCCACAACACAATCATTTCCCCTTTACAAAATTATTGAAACTGTAATATATATGTTTATTTTTGTGTAGGTGCAACCCAAGATTCCTTTTTTATTCTTGCGTAGCGTCTGTTGCTGCAATAAAAAACCGAGAAACATTGATTGAGCTTCTAAAAGGCTTTAGCCGTACCTCCTTTGTTTTTTTCCTTCCACAGCTCCTAAGTGTTTGTGCAAAACGCACTGTTTTTACTCTTTTCTTACCGGTAACTTGTCTGTGCTTTGCTGTGTGTCTCTGCTGGTAATATTTTTTTTCGTACTTAGGTGTTCTGTGTTCTCTTTCGAAAGGGTTAATCTTCTACATCTCTGCTTTGCCAAAGTCTCCCCCTTTTTTTTTTTGGAAAATTGAATTGCCACGGTGAATATCTCTCATCTATAAATTAACACTTGTGATTCGTTTCAACCGTGGCACTCAAAACGACGACGAAACAAACCTACTTTTGTACGACTGCTAATTAATTTCTGCCCGCTACTGCGTATTTAAAGCGTGCCAGAGGGTTGTAAAAAAGGGAAAAATAATTAAGTTGTTTTTCTGTAATATTGTAAAGTATCGCAGATAGCTGCCTTGTAAATACTAGAAAGGTGATTGCCCTCGGAATAAAAATATATACATATCAAATCTTACTTTTTGTACCAGTAAAAAGCTTTTTAGTTTTACTTGTTTTATATCTTCTCATTCTGCTGCTGTATTGCCTTCTTTTCCCCTTTTTTCTTTCTGGACGTTGTAATTCTCTTTTGTTTGTAGCTCAGTGGTTTGACGTGGATTTAATTCCTATGCGTTTTCCCCACGAGTCACGGCGCTCGACGCCCGAGCCAGAGCGGCCGCAGCGGGTCCGCTTCTCCTCCGTTCCGCCGTCTGCTCCTCTCTTCACCTTTAGCGTGCTCGAGTGGACTCCCGTGAGCGGCTTGCTGGCACACCTCTACCCGAAGCGCGCAACGTCGCTGCAGCGGTTGGAGAACAATGCGTCGATGACGTCCACCGAGGAAGAGCGTCGCGACCCGCGCGACCGCGTTGTCTTCGAAACAAACGCCGGCACGTGGACGTGCTTCCGCCAAATCTCCTGCTGCGGCGACGTGCTTGTGCTGGAGGACGCAGAGTCCATCGATGTGGGCCCTCCGCGTCGGCACGAGTTTACGTGGCAGCAGGGGCCAGGGCGTCTCCCATCCGCGGGCACCGCCAACACCAGCTTCGGTGCAAACGGTGGTTGGCGGCAGACGCTGGCCTCCGTGTCGCAAAGCGTAACGGAGATCGACGCCGACACAGCCAAGCACGGCACAATGATCTCCCGCCCTTCCTCCGCCCATCACCGACGCGAGATCGCCCTGCAGGACATTCACTCCATCCGCCGGCACTGCTTCAAGCGACCGGTGCCGCTGACCTTCAACTCGAGCGGCCGACTCGCCGACGCCGGCTCGCCGGAGGAGTCGCGTGGGACCCGGTCGAAGGGCTCCCACCACGGCTCCAGCGCTGGCGACGAGCTTGAAAATTTGGAGTGGCGCTACGAACTGTGGGGCCCTGTCGGCGTCGTATTCATGCTGCGCGGCGGCCAGCGCCTCTTCCTTGTCTTTGCAAGCGGGCAACACGCCGAGCAGATGGAGGAGCTGCTGATCGACTTCGCCTCCGGAAAAGGCTTGTCGCGGCGTCAGCCGCAGCCTTCACCACTTTTTAGACCAGCCGGTGTGGGTGTCGGCTCCCCGACAGCCATGACAACGTTGGACCCTCCACTACCACCATCATTACCCGCGACCGCAGCGGCGAGTACCGGAGTGGGCTCCCCCGTTTCCCCGGGCCTGCCAGGCTCGCCCGCCGTGTCGTACGGGTCGCTGCGCCTGGGCTCCTGCGAGGCGTCGTTTCAGGGTGTGCCCGGGTCGCCCTCGCCGGCGCCGATCTCGTTGTTGGCGCTGCCGGAGGCGATGACGATGCACGGCGGCACCTCCGTTGCCTCAGCGGCGGCGCCCTCGCTGACTCCGTCGCAGCAGCAGCTCCGCATCCGCCCCTCGCCACCGGCGGCCACAACGAACGCGAGTATGTCGCTCGCCCTCAACAGCGGCTCTGGCCTCGCGGCCGCAGCCGGCAGCGGCGTAGCGGCTGCCTCGGCGTCCTCCACCGGGTTGCTGTCCACCCCGTCCGCCAGTTCCCGTCTGGTCGCCTCCACGGCCCTCAAACCACCAGACGGCGGATACCTGTACTGCCGCCCGTGGGGGGAGTCGGAGCGACACCGCCGCTACTACTTGAAGCCCGTCGCAGGGCCTCCGTCGTGTAGTTTGCTGCGGCTGTCGCGGCACAAGTTGCCGGCGTGGCAGAAGATCCGGCAGACGCTGGGGCAGGAGCCGCGCTGCGTCGCCGTGGATGTTCGGCAGACCTTCGTCACCCCGAGCTCCACCCACGAGAACGTATTCCGAGTGGAGTCGGTGGTGGACACGTACGCGCAGTACAAGGACGTCGTCCCGCTCGGCGGCGCCGTGGCGACGGAGGGCCCGGCCAACGAGGCACCCTCGATGATGGCGGCGCGGCGTCGCGCGATGGAGCTGTGCCGCCACCGACCCATCATCTTTGAGGCGCTGGCGAAGTCCGGTGAGGAGCGGGCGGAGTGGCTGGCGTGGCTGCAGGGCCGCGGTGCAACGATACTGCGTCCCGAGGCCACCAACGCTCCTCACATGGTCGCCTCCCCCGCGGCGAGCAGCCGGAGCCCTGCGAAGCCGTCGAAAGAGAGTTTCAAGCCGCTGGGGCAGCAGCTGATCCCGTCCTCGCCGACCGGCAACACCTCCGCACCGGCGCTGTCGCGCGCCAACTCGGTTGATCGGTGGGTGAAGAATTGCAACTTGCCGTCGTCCTCGACCGATCTCTCGCCCACCGTTGACACCCTCGGGCATGGGCGGAGCGCGCCGCAGCTGCCCCTGAAGGAAAGTGACAGCGAGCGGGGCTCCACGGCAGCCTCACTGCGGGCGAAGTGGCCGTCAAGCTCGCCAGCCCGCTACCCGCAGCCCCACCCGCACCCGCTGAAGACGTCGACGACCTCGTCCACCAACGCGTCACCGCAGAGCCCGTCAGCTTCCTTTTCCCCCGATCCTACCGCCCGCGCATCGCTGCCGCGGCGCCACGCGGAGAGCAGCAGCGAGCGCGAGGCCCACGCGCAGCCGCCGAGCGACGACTTCGACGAGAACGGCATCGTGGTGGAGGACGACGAACGGGACGCCCGCGTGCAACTTGAGAAAGTGACGGAAGGGAAGACGAGTCCGCAGGTGGACAATGTGGCTGCCACTGCCGCTGCGTTGCAGGAACTCACATCACCGAGCAGCGGACCGCAGGATGAGCCTGGCTTTCTGGCGCACACGGTGCGGCCCTCCAGCGGACGTGCACGCGCATCATCGTCCTCCGCGCCGAGGCAGCAGGAAGATTTTCTGCACGCCATTACGTCTCCCACGGAGGACAAGGCCGATCGGGTGGACGCTGCCCATCTTCACGGCGTCGACAGCGCGAGCTCCTCCCCGCGACTCTCCGCGCTCAAGTTATCCAACGAGGAGGCGGCCACCACGGAGCACACGCTGACAGGCACAGGCCCCACGCTGGTTGGAGTGGCCCGCACCCCAATGTACATGGAAGACACCTCCTCCTCCGACGACGATGGCGCAGGCAACCCGCGCTTCCCGTCTCCCACATTGTCCAACACCGTCGCCGCCACCTCGCCGCACTCCCACACGCCATCACTGCGGTCTCCCTCCGTGCTGCAGCAAAATGGCAACGGGGATGCGCAGGACGGTGGGGAGGCGAAGAAGCCTTTCAGCGCGTCGTACCGATCTACGCCTGTCTCCCCACGCTCCACACTGACCAGTAATGCAGAGAAACGAGACGAGGAGCGGACGAACAGCTACGAGTCCAGCCTGAAACGTTCGAGTCGCGGGACTACCAAAGTGAAGCTGATCGACACCCCATTTCACGCGGAGTCGGTCGGCGACGTCAACCTCTCCGTCAGCGAGCCATCGGTGCTGCGTCGGTCCGCTACCGACCCCGTTTTCTCCCACACGAGGCGCGACACCGTCGTCTACACGTCGGAGCTGCGCAACGGTCAGGCGACTCCGAGCCGATCGAACAAGGTGCAGGCAACCCCGATATCGTCCTCCGTGAAGGAGCCGCGTGCGGCAACGACCACTTCCGTGAACGCGCGCTCAGCCACGGTGGCCCCCGCTGCGACCGGCGAGGACAGAAGAGGCAGCCACGGGTCGACTCCGCGAGTGCGACTGTCAAGCCGCGAGGCATCGTCGAATGCGGAGGAGGAGAGCCCCTCGCCGGACGCGCCCGACGGCGACACGCCCCCGCACGCTCTGCGCGCCAAGCCGACGAATGGATCGGGCATTGATGCCTCACCCGTTGGCAAGTCGCTGTTTGGGCTGCCATGGCGAGATGAGGAGGGCGGCGCAGCTTTGAAGCAGGGCCCACCACAGCCGTCACAGCAGAAGGAAGAGCTGGTCTCCTCCACTCTGGCGCTTTCCTCGCACGACGCCAACTCTTCGGGTGGCTCACCGCAGCACGCACTTACAGCCACGGCGACTGCTGCTCCCCAGGATGGCTCGTCTCAGAAGGGCATCACGACTACCTTTTCCGCGTCCACGTCCTACCCCGGCACGCCGGAACGCAAGTTCGATGCGCGGCTCGCACAGTTTTTCACACCCGTGCAGCGCACGAGCAGCGACGTGGATCGCCGAGGGGAGCGCGTCCTGAGCAGCCCGTTTGGCCCGCGCATCGTGCCTGTCCCGTCCAGCACGTTCAAGTTGGCGTCGCACAGCGGCAGCTACATGGGCGACTCCTTTGCGCGTACGTCGGCGGCGCGGCGCAGCGGGGCTGGGAGTCCGCTGCTGCCACCACCGATGTTGCCGCCTCGTATTGGCAGCCTCACCTCCTCCAGTCGCCTGGACACACCCATCGACAGTGGGCTGCGACTGCGTCTCCTGCACGCACAGACGCTGGACCGCAACGGCAGCGACGCCGGTGGATCGCCGATGCTGAACAGCGCCTCGAGCCGTGCGACGTACCGCGACAGCATGCATCTTTCAACGCCGCCATTGTCGTTTTCCAACAGGGACGTGATGGAGCAGCACAAACGCGCCTTTCGCGACTCGTTGTTTATAAACCACGAGCAGTAAAGAGCTCTTTATTTATTTTTTTTCTGCTGCTGGTACGACTTTCATGACAGCGAGACTACCCTTGAGTTTGAAAGCTACGGGCAGAGAGTGTTGTATATTTACTAAACGAGTCTGATAGTAGTTTTTAAATATTAATTGCAGCGTTTTGTCTCTTGCTGAGAAGCGCTGCAATATTTTTTTTTCATGAAGAGTTTTCAGATCAGCGTGCATTCAGAGCTACAATGTTAAATTTTCTTTTGTAGCGAGGGTCACATTTTTTGCTCTTCACCGATGTTGGTTTTTTTGTATGTATTATACGCTTTTAACATTTACGTTTTTTTTTCCTTTTTGTTAGCTAGATGTTTTTTATTTTCTCGTCTTTTGTTGTTTTTGAGTATTAAGAGTTTTTTAATGAAAGTAAGATTGTATAACGCCGTAATGACTTTACGCTTAAGTTTTTTTTCCAGCTTTAGTTTTAATGCTTTGGTTGCTTTCGTGGAATTGCTAGAAAGAGAAAAAAAAAAACAAATGTAGTGTGGAAAGATGAATGACAGACGCACAAAACGGTGGAGAAGCTGCTGAGGTGATGAGGCGCATCCTCTTTCACTAATTTATTCCAAACGCATCACTTTTTTTTTTTTCGATAATCAATTGGCATATAGAGTAAAAGCACTCTAGTGTATTAAATTCATTTACAGGCAGCAATAAACTGATGGCATTCAATAAAAGCAATTAGTTTCATTTATCCATGCTTCATCCCCTTTCTTCTCCTCCTTCTTGTTCTTTTTTTTTTTTCACTTTTGATGTACCTCTCTTCTTCACTGTGCAGCTGCTTAAAAGACGTCTTCCTTTTTTCCAATTTGCATTGCAAAAAAAAAAGGGCCGATATGCCGCGTGAAGTGCGTTACTGCCGACCGCGCACGCAACCTACAGAAAACCTTCTAAACCACTTGTCTTTTAAGTTTACCTACTTATCGGAAGCGGAGTGGCGACACCACATTCACGAAGGCCATGTGCTTGTGAACGGGAGGACAGCTACAGACGGCGATTACGTTCTTCAGCAAGGGGACATGCTGCGGTTTGCGCCACCGCGATCACTGGAGCCGCACGTCGATGAAGAAAATATCAGCATTTTGTGCAATGATGACGCGCTCGTTGTGTGTGCGAAAAACGGCAATTTACCAGTCGCGGAGGGTGGCCGCTACTGCGAAAACACGCTCATTGCTGTTTTGCAAAGAAAGGGTATTCAGTCATTCTTCACCGCAAGTACGATTTTCGCAGGAGCAGGAACGGAATTCTCGGACGCGCTGCACGGAAGGGCTGATGTGTCGTCCGCTATCGAAGCAAATTGCGGCAGAAAAACATCGCCTGACCCACAGACAGGCAGTCACGCTCAAGAAGACACTGTAGTTCACGGCGTCAAGGGCAAGCGCTCTCGTGATGCGACGCCGCCGTCCCGCCCTCTCGAGCAATCGAAGCCAGCCGCACCGACTCTTTTCACGGTGCAGCGCCTAGACAAGGAAACGTCCGGTGTGCTCGTTTTGTGTAAAGACAGCGGTGCCGCGAAGGCGGTGGCAGGTCAGCTGGAGGCACAAACGCGCGCCTGCACAGCAGCTGTCGAGGCACGCGTCGCCACCCTACAATCCCCGTTCACAAACGAAGAGTTTGACGCGATTTTACACAGCGCGGACAAGACGGTGCGGAAGACGTACACGGCTGTGGTACTCGGTGCGGCGCCTGTTGACCAGAGCTTCGTGGTGGTGAACTACATGGGTGCGATGCACAATCACCCAACCTTCTCGGCTGATCCGCAGCACGCGCAGTTGAAGAAGCTGAAGATGTGCTGTGAGCCTCTCACCTCCCGCTTGGTGGTATCTACGCAGGATGAAAATGCAAAAGGTGGTGAAACTGTTATCGGTGCTTCTGCTTCTGCTGCTGCGCCTGGTACAAAACATTCTCGATCCTCAGCATGGGGAAAAGTGGCCTGTACTCGCGTCCGGGTTCTGGCGAGCAGTCCCAATCTCCATCTTTCCTGTGTCGAGGTGGAGCTGTTGACAGGCCGCAGCCACCAGATTCGCGTCCACTGCGCCTCTATCGGCTTTCCCGTCGTGGGGGACAAGCTGTACTATAGCGAAACGCCAGGAGACGACTCAGGTGGCTGTGCAGCTGTCAGCGATGCCCTGTACTTGTCACGAGTGCGCAACGAGGAGGATCCGTTTGTGTGTGTGGAAAATGGCGCTCGCGACGGTCGGCGAGTGTGGTGCCGTCGCCATCTCCTGCATGCCACCGAGCTGCAGTTCGAACATCCGCAACAACGCTGGCACGGAGCGAAGGCTTTTGTTGTGTCTCCGGTGGAATCTTTCATGCGTGACGTGCGCTTTGAGGCTGTCGAGGACAAGGAAGCATTTCACGCGCTGCTTTTGCAGGCCTTCTCGAAGTACAATGAATGATCAGCAGTTTTTCTTTTGAGAACAAGGAAATGAAGGAAAGACTGTTTTTTTTTTTTAGTGTTGATCGATGCGAGTTTTGTTGTGTTTCAAGTTTCTTTTTTGTGTGTTCTTGTTCTGCTAATTTTAAACCCAACAAAAGGATTAGATGGGGGAGAAATATGAACTGGATGCAATGTGCTTTACGCTATCGATTTGGCTCGTTGCCGCTTGCTTTTAAAAAATATTTTATGGACTGACACCTGCTAGACTTACTATCGAGAAAAATAGTGTTGAACTCTTGCCCTTTCGTTTCATTTTCATTTTTTGTCCTCGTTTCTATACCTCTGATGATCTTTTTTCTCGCTGAAGAGTGTCTTTCTCACTTTTTTGCATTTCACGAGCCTCGACATATTTTAAAGTGGCCTGTATCATACTTTCCCGATAAATCCTTACCACTCTTTGTTACCTCAAACATATTAAAACATACAAAAAAGAAAAAAAAAGAATGAGTGGAAGTACGGCAACGGCAGCACCGACGGCAGTTCTGCCGCAAACCGATGAGGAGCGTCTCCTCTTCTACTCCGAGGTGCTCATGGCCAACGTGCCCACCCTTATCGCCGACCTCAGCTCCGCAAAGTACACCTTTCTCAGCTTCTCGAGCAAAACACGCGAGGAGGTGAAGCAGAAGCAGGCCCTCATCCAATCCCTCGGCCGCACCTTCACCTCCGTCATGGGTGCCGTCAAGTCGCTCCAGAGCACGAAAAAGTCGGTGGAGGAGTACGAAACAAAACTCGTGCGGGCTGCTCCGCCAAAGTTCGTGACCAGCGCCGAGGCGCTCCGCCTGTCCAGCAGCGGCGATGGTGGCGCAGGGGACGCCGGCACGTCGAGCGCGGCGGCTGCCAACAACCTGGAGCACAACGCAGCGATCGCCGACAACATGCTTATCTTGAACGAGGACGACATCGGGCCGGTGCGGGCGGCGGAGGAGGCAGCCGAGAAGGAGGCTGCCGTACTCGCTGAGGTGACAAAGGCGTGCTCGGAGATGGAGGCCGCCTTCCAGCAGGCGCAGCGTCAGTGCCAGGAGATGACGGAGCACGTGCAGGGGCTCAAGTGGAAGTACGACGCCGTCTACAAGTCGTGGAAGTCCGCGGCGCGAGAGCGGAAGCTGGTGAGCGTCATGCGGGAGGAACTGAAGGAGCGGCGGGCCATCATCATGGAGGCGGTGCGGGGCAGCAAGGAAATCCAAGACGAGTGCAGCTCGCAGGAGCTGAAGATTATTCAAGACTCGATTGCCAAGGCGGAGGAGGAGTCCGCGGCGATGGCGAAAGAGCTGAAGGCGCAGAAGGAGCGTTACGAGGTGGAGCTCGCCAGCTACCAGATCGCCTACAAGGAGCAGCAGGCAGAGGTGGAGATGCTGCGCGACAAGTGCAAGGCCCTGCACGCGCACCAGCTGGAGATGGAGCTGCTCGCCAAGAAGCAGCAGTTGGAGGAGGCGGACCGCAACAGTTTGCGCAAGGTGATGATGCAGACGCTGACCATGTCGGGCTCCAAGCGTGGCAAGGCGGACGAACGCGCGCTGACACCCGAGCAGCAGGCGCAGGTGACCGCGGATCATCCCCTCGTGTCTCTGCTCGCCGCTCGCATCGCCATTTTGCAGGAGCAGCGGGAGACTGTAGGGGGCATCTTGATCAATGCGCGAGGGCTGGGCAAGAGCGATGATGTGACCAACGCCATCGACCGCATCCAAGCGCTGCTGGAACCTGAAATTCAGCTGGACGAGGACGCCCTGGCTGGATAGCTAAGTAGCTCAAATTCTCTTTCTTTTCTGCGATCTCGTGGTATACACTTTAAAGCTTTGACTCTTTCCGCTACACTTGTTTTTTTTATAACCTTTTTTTTTATTACTGTACTTTTCTGTATCGTTCTTTTACACATTTTTGTAGTGCTTGCTGATTTATCGAAAAATAAAAAGAGTTTGCTGAAGCTAGTTAAAGTATTGGGGTATGTAAGACAGCGTTGCTTGTTTTCTTTTTTGATAAATAGGATAGGAGAGTGATCGACATTTGTTTTTTTCTCGTTTTTGCTCCGCCACTGATACTCTTTTTTAAAAGCGGCTATCTTGGTTATTTCCTGACAAACTAATCCTTCTCTATGAAGCACTTGCGTTTGCTCAATGAATTGGCGGCGTACCATTTCTTTTCGCGTGTCTTAAACTTCTTTTCTCTCTTGTTCTTCTCGCTCTTTAATAAAACATTACGTAAAGCAGCTGTCTTTTTTGAGGTGACACAATCACTGGAAAAGTGTGACGCGCGCTTTTCCTTCATGGAGTTCCCCGTCTATGTGGCGTCGGACTGCTACGGTCAGAAAATTAACGTTGCCCTCCGCTTCCGCGCGCCATCAGACACGCTCGTGGACCTCTTTGCTGCCGCGCAACACGCCTTCTCCCTCTTCACCGTTCACCACGTCAATGCCGAACCGTTGCCGCCCTTCGCCTTTGCATACCTGTACCACGATGTGCACTGTCAGTGGGAGCTGCTGCAGCACGCGGATCAGCTGGCGCCGTGCTGCCAAGTCTACATCTTTCGCTACGGTATCGAGGAGGTGATCGATGCCATTCCAGAGCCCATCAATCTCGTACTGCAGGCGCCACATCGTATCGCTTCGTCTGGCAGGGAGACGACGCCGCCCACACCCGTGCAGCGATCGTTGCAGTGGCAGAGGCAGCGGCAGCCGGCGGCTGCATCACCACCCCAGTTGACGAGCAGTCGCTGGGTGCTGCCGAACGAGGAAGGTTCACGCGCTGTGGATGATAGCGGTGTGACCTCACGCGAAGCAGATACGACTTTTCGCAATCGAACAGACGACAGCACAATGAAGGATGAGGCGGAACAGGGAAGTATTATTCAGCAGAGGGGCACGCGGACTTATCACGGGGCATCGCCGGGTTGGGACGACACAAACATTTCTGCTCTGTCAGCATCAACATTTGGTCCCGTCCGTTCTCACCGCTTCCGACTGCAGCTGCTGTCGCCTCCGCAGGAGACAAGCTTTCACGAGTCCAGCATGGCTTCGCAGAAGAGAGATTACAACTTTTCTTCCTTCACTTTCCCAGCGAGTCAGCGTAGCCACCGCAGCACGGAAAACACGCGCACTTACAGCTCACCTCTATCGGCTGCCTTGCCCGCCGCGCAGCAAACGCGTTTACCAGCAATGGAGAGGGCGGTGGCAATACCACGAAGCTGGTACACCCCAGGCCCAAAGTCTGCAAGTCTTCGACGCACCAACAGCATCCAGAATAGTAGCCTTTTCGAATCACCTGTGCACAGCTCCCCGTCGTCCATCAGCCGTTACGGAAGCTCCTCGCGCTTTGACAACGAGCACCGCCATCCGCCGTCGTGGACGCCCTCCGCTGCGTCGACGCACACCGCGACACACTCGCGGCAACCATCCTTGTCACCAGCTCCACAGGTCATTCTTTCGCCTCTGTCAACGCAGGAGAAAGTAAAACATCATCCTCTTGGTGCACCGCCTCTGCACCCATCCTCCTATGGAAAGACTGCGCGCGCGCGACGGGGCAGCAGCATTCTGCGTGAGGAGCGGGAGCGGGTGGAAGCGCGAATGCACATGGACCTGGATACCCTGCGTGCAACGTTGAGCGCGGAGGACCGAGGCTACGAGCGTACGAGAAGTGCCTCGCTGACATTTCCTCGATAAACCCATTCTTGTAGAGCGTCAAAATACATATTAAAACAGAACTTGTACTGTTTTCATTAAGAATAAAAATTGAAAAGAGAAACCGATTTGCGACAAAGGTAGTATGTGAGTTGCGTTGGAGGGTAAGGATGCAACAGTTATGACCAATCGCGTATTTTATTTACAAATACAACTTCAGCTTTCCTTTGTGTTTCTCTAGAGTGATTTACTTGCTGGTGGACCGCGTAAACGCATAAGTCTTCATCTCATTTTGTCGCTTCTTCTTTCTCTTCTCCTCGCCCTCTTTTTTTTTTTTTTTACAACTGCACCCAGTACTGGTATTCGCAGTCATTCTGTATTTCACTTTTTTCTTTATTTATGTCTGCTGATTTGAAAGAGTCGTGCAAGCAGATCTTGCAGCGCCTGCAGCAGCAGGATGTCGCCGAGTTCACCTGCGTGCTGTGCGACCAGCGCGTTCGGGGGCAGGATGCGCTGATGCGCCACTTTATTACTGAGCACGAAATCCTCTGCGTGCACTTCGACAACGTCACGGACCTTCCGCAACTCCTAAGCCACCTCTCACAGAAGCTGCACAGCGGCACTGCACCGACGACGTGGACGTGTCCAGTGTGCGGCGAGGACACGAATTCAACGGATGTGGAAGTCCTGCTGCGGCACACGCAGGAACAACGCCATGCCACGTGGAACCCGACGACGGTGCCTTCGATGGCGGAGTGGTGTGTCGTGGTAGACGGCACAACCCCGATGGCCGCTGCGGCGTCTGCTGTGCCAGCAGTCGCGAATGACGACGACGACGACGATGATGCGGCGTGGGAGAACATGGAGGACGAGGAGGTGGACGACGACGACGACTGGAACCTCGACTGCGTCTGCCTCTACTGCGACTACGAAGGCGAAGACGTGCTGGACCACCTGAAGGCGGTGCACCACTTCGATTTCCGTGCTGCGGTGCAGCAGCGTGCGGATGTGACGAATGAGTACGACTTGATTCGCATCGTCAACGCCGTCCGTCGCGCCGTCGGCTCTGATCGCTGCCCGCATGGCGACGACTGCGACGTGGATGGCAAGAACAACGACCGCGCCGCGTTGGAGGAGCACTTGATGGCGGTGCAGGCCCATCGTCTGCCTTCGCAGATCTCGTCCAGCGATGCCGATCTCATTCCGGTGCTTCCCGGCGATGCCTTCATTTCCATGCTGGTGACGAGCGGGGCTGGTTTTTTGACAGCGGAGAACGAGGACCCAGACTTTCCGATGGTGCCGACGGTGCACGAGCTCGCCGCTGCTGCACGGGAAAAGACAAAGTGAGGAACGCGCAGATGTGAGATCTGTGTGTGCGTTCTTCCCACCTTCGTCGGTAGCCTTTTGACGATGATTAAGCAAAGGGAGAAGAGTTGTTTTTTTATTTTTTCTTACGATTAAGAATTAAATACGCCGTATAAACCAACCGACTTACAACTATTTTTTTTTAAAATGCCTTTTTACGCTCTTAGCAGGGGAGAAGTAATTTGCTGATTGTCATACAGAACCTGCCGGGATGGCGGCAGATTGTTGTGAGATAACGGAAAGCAGTTTTGCAAAGACATGAATTCGACAAAAAACCCCTAAAAAAGGCGCAGGTGACTGCTGTTGAACTTCTAGGAGACATGTTGAGTGACTTTATCGTACATGGGCTTGCAAAATATCAACCACCTCCAATTTATCTTTCCTACTACTCCTCTTTGTTTTCTTCTCTTTTTCTATTTCTGTAGCGTGACAACGTGTAAGTTGCCACTCAAAGACACCCACCTGAATGATTGAGGGCAAGTAAACGCATTTGTGCAAGACGAGGAAAGGCAGCACGTTGTCTTTTTTTTTTTCACGCGCTGGTGTGAGTTTTTAACTTGCGACTTCAATTGGCATATATATTTTTACCGCTATTCATTTCCTGAATGTGAACGGAAGCGATGTGTGCCCACCCTCCTCGCGTGATCCCAGTGAAGCTCCGTCGACTGTTTGAGCAGCAGAACAGTCTCTTGTGCTTTTCGGACGATACGGCAACTGTTTCTCGTTGGACACATTCCTCTTGCTCCGTGGAGGAGGCCCTTCGAAATCTCAGACGATATTCGTCAATCCAACGGCGTACAGTCTGGGCACCGCGGTCTTTTGCATCAGAAGAAGAGATCGCAAAAGGGAAGTCGAGTGTGCCGCCACCGCTACCGCACGTCTATTCTTCACCTACGCCGGTGTGTCAAGCACTCGACGATTTCCCCGTCGCAATGTTGCAGCCCATTCTCAACGCTGCTTTTCTGCATGAAACGAGTTTGTTTTCGCTGCTGCTGTGTTGTCCGCTGCCCTCCAGCGCGTTGGCGCCGCTGGCACGTGCCTCTGAGCGAATGCACGACTTTATGTACGCAAACCCTGCATTAGCTGCTGAGCGTGTGACTCCTTCTCCGCTAGCTGGCCACTACGTAATGCTCAACGGTGCGTGGTCAGTATGTGCGCCAGATTCAGACGGCGCGAGTTGGCTGTCCGCCGTTACACCTGCGCTCAATGTGCAACTGTCTCAGCCGTTGCGCAGCACGAAGTCTCACAGAGAGACTTCAAAGCAGCATCTTGGTGTGCAGCTTGGTGGCAGCGACAATTCAGAATGCTCGTTTTGTGAAGCAGAAGGCCTGGCCAGCGGGGACTACCTGGAGAGCTTGATCTGGCCAACACAAAACAGCAGTGACTGCCGACCCGACTTACAGGCGGACACGGTGTGGGTGGACGCCGCGACAGTGCGCAAGTACGCGCTAACCTACTACAAAGACGTCATCTGGACGCCGCTGCATATGCGATGTCGATTCTCCGTCTGGCAGAGAGCGCGGCTGCAGCAGCACTTTCAACGTTGTCGGGGCAAAGATGCTGCTGCTTGTGCTGGAAATGGCATGGTTAGCAAAGAAGTTTTTTCCTTTCACGCAGAGAATGCGGCGAGGAGCACAAATGACCCTGAATGGCTCGGTGACCTTTATGTGTACGGTGGGAGAGCCAAATTTTCGTAGCAACTTTTTTTTTTCTTACCTGCTCTGTGTTCTGCTATGAACTGGGTTCAACGACCGAAAATTAACAACAACAACAACAACTACGGGTAGCTTTGTGACAATTTGCGCTGCAACACGCAATTTTGTTAACAAATTACCTCTGGTGGTTAAGACTCTCTTAGTCGGCATGCTGATCGCATTTTCGCTCAGACAGGAACGTGATCGTTACTTTCACCTTTCATCCCTTTTTTTTTTCTGGTTTCTCTTCTTTTCCTTTCTTCCAATAAAGGTTGTGTCGCTTTTAATTTTTTTTCTCTCCCAAACCAACAAATAGATTTTTGTTTGGCTACGTGCCAAAAGCCTAATTTCTTAGTTTTTTTTTTCAAATAGAGTTTCTAGAAGTACTAATTTTAGCGCTAGTCAAATTAAGCCACATCTCGGTAATCACTAGAGTTTTTTTTTTTATTTTCAAGTAAATCATTTCATCACAAGCCTTCATAGACAACAAGAATGGCTCTTAGTCCCTATACGATCGACGTCGGCGCCTGCCAAGAAGACGGCACACGCACAGTGTTCCTGCAGCGTCACCAACGCACGTGCTTCAGCACCACCCACAGGGAAGTGCTCCACGTCTGCCTTGTTAAGTGGCCAGTAAAGCCCAGCGTTGAAGACGACGCTCGGCCAACGAACTTGGAGGAAGCAGAGGCGGTGCGTTCCCAGCACACGGAGGAGGCGTATCAAGAACTGTTAGGGTCCCCTCCCACAACCGACACTATTTTTTCCTTCTCAGCGACGGATATTTGTGAAGATGACAACAAAGTTCAGCCGCCGCTGCACGCTGCCGCTGACACTGCAGCTCGTCGAGAAGCCGTCCCACCCATGGAGAACTATCTTTGTGTCTTCCACCGTGAGGAGCTGGCGGACCAGCACGGCCGCTTCACTTTCGTGCAGCCGCAAACGATCTGCACCGCCTACCGCGTGCGCGACACGACGACGCTGGAGCTCGTCCTGCACCACGTGTCCCCACGCGACATCACCGCCCCGTCGGTCGGCAGCGGCGGCGTTTTCGTGCAGGGCCGCCGGCTGACCACGAAAGGGCGCGGCGCGGGCTCGAGTCAGCCGGTGGAGCATCAGGGCGTGCAGTACAGGCCTGCGGCTGACCTGTGGTGGATGTCGTCGCCCTTGACCATCAAACCGGTGTACGTTGCGGTCGGCCCAGTCGCCACGCCTGGTACAACGGGTGGGGTGCACGAGGAAAGTGACGGTGCGGTGGGTGAGGCCGCAGCCCTCCCCGGAAATCATGGAGACGCGAAGGCAAGTGTTCAGCAGGAGGAGTGTTTGGTCACGTCTTCCATCCACGTAGCCGATGCGCAGGTCTCCGCCAGCCCCTATTCCAGTCCTCGTCAAGGCAGCCCCCTCAACGAAAGTGTTGCGCCACAGGTGGAGGGCCGCACAGCGCAGGGCCAGTTTGACTTTCCTCGCTCACGGTCATCCAGTCCCGTTCCCCACAGCCCTCCTCCGTCGTCTGCGCTGCAGGGTGAACCCACGCAGGACAGCGCGTCTGCCCGTCCGCAACCGACGTTTGCGGCGGCGAATCCGAAAGCCAAGTTTGTACATGTAGATGCCACCGTCCTCACACAGTTGCCTCTCTACGACACAGAACACGCCAGGAGCAACAATGGTGGTGCTGCCTTCCCGTCCCAACGCGCGCTGACGGTGGTGCGCACAGCCGCCGATGAGCTGGGGTTGGCAGTGACGACGCCGCTGTACGCGACGGACTGCATGTTGTGGCAGTGGTGGCCGCAGCGGCTGCGTCTCTCCCGGCTGGCCTCCAGCGCCTCCGCCCTCTCGGTGGTTGCCTCCCCACACCCGAGCCTGCGGCGGCAACTTCTCTTCCTGTACGACGCCCACCACAGCCGCCTGCGTGTTCTGCGCACCCCCGACCTCTTCTCTGGCGAGGGCGGCTTCGACCTGTTGTTTTCCTTTTCGTGCGGCGATCTGCCGTTTGTGTTTCCGTGCCTGCACGCGCGTCATCCTGCCCCCATTGCTGTGTGCAACTACCCGCGTCCGAACGTGATTTCCGTGTACGATGTCGAGGCGTTGGCAGAGAAGCCGTCGGCGGAAAATTGCGCGTTGCAGATGGACATCGCCGCGTACCAGGGGCAGCACCCGCAGCGGTTTGGTGATGTGCGCCTCGCCGCAGACGCCCACGCGCTGCAGTCACGAAGCGCGAACGCACAGGGGAATGCAGCTTACTGCGGCGGCAGCTCAAAAGACGGCTGTGCGCCACAGCAAAAGTGGAAGGCGAAGGCGGCGAGTGCGAAGGCGTGGTCGAGTAGCAGCAGTGGCAGCACGAACGGCGCCGTGCATCCCATTCGCAGCCTTCTCTACCACTACGACTCGTGTCTGGTGCTGCAGTACGACTGGCCCGGCGGTGCGGAAGTGGACTCGGCCTCCTCCAACTCTGGCAGAAACACGCACGGCAACGTGCTAGGCAGCAAGGCGGAGAGCAGAGCCGCCGACGGTAGCGAACGAGAGCGGCGGCGTTGTCGACGGTGCGAAGGCACGATCTCGTACACTGTCAACTTCCCGTGTCTGACGGGCAGCGACCAGCCTCTTCTCACGTACATGCTTGAGGCAGTCGGTGCGGCAGTGGGACCGCGCGCCGCTGCCGCGATCGAGTATGAGCTGCTTGCGGAGTCGTGGCGTGCTCGTTGCACCGCGGGCGGTGCACACAATGTACTGGATATGTGTGCACTGCTGTTGAAGAAGCTGTGCTCACCGCACCCGTCGTTTCCTTCTGCTGCTCTCGCCACGGCTTCACCTAATGGCAATGTATTGGACAGCTCTGAAAAGCTCCGCATGTCTGACACGACGGCGATGAGCATGTTTGTGGACCCCTCCATGCTCACACTTCAGGGGTTGAAGCAAGCACTCCGGTCTCCGAGCCCCGCCGCGGCAGCTGTCACCACCACCACATCCGTTGACACATGTGGACCTTCCGACTCCACTCCTTTAAGAGAGCTGTGGACGCCGCGCCTCTCCGGCTTAACACTTATCGCGCTGCACCTTCTGTTTGAGTCGTGCCGGTTGCAGGAGCCGCTGTGGAAGCTGCTGCCGCCCCTGGCCGAGCTGAACAGGAGTTTGAGTGTGCAACTGCGGTGGCACTCGTACGTGGAGTTCTATGATGGCATGGTCTCCTCGCCACCATCACGATTGGAGGCAGAGAACGATGCGTCGGACGTAGCGAGCTGTAGCTTTTCGGCGTGCCTCCCTCGCGAAGTGTTGGAGCAATGCTTCGACTACGTCACCCCGCGAGCCGGAGAGTCGGGCGGTGAGGCATCGACGTGTTCCAGCTGCACGACATCTTTTGACGGTGGGAACGCGCCAGAACTTTTTCAGGTGTTGTCAACGCTCGCCATCGGCGGCAATAACTGCCTCAACGGAAGCATCAATGCATATCGCTGCGACGAGGCCGCAATGACACCGCCTGTGGTCGAGCACGTCTGGCCGCTGCTGCGAAATCTGCCGGAGACGCACCCTATCACCTTAGCCAACCAGCTCGTGGTGCTGTACCGCGATGTTTTTCAGTGCGCACCCTCCTCCAACGACGCCGAGCATTCACGCGTGTCCCTCGGTTACGGTGCGGTGTTTCCCCGCTCCGCTGCCGTTGAAGATTGTGACCACGGAGAGGCGCAGTGGTGGCAGCGGGTGTGCGCGCAGCTGCTCCACCAGCGCATCTCCCCGCGTGTGGCTCGTCAGGTGCTGAACACCGGCGTTGCCTACCCGCTGCTGGAGGCGCTCACAAAGGGCTGCGAGGCGGCGGAGGCGACGTGGCCGGCCGCTCTGCTGGACCTCGTCGGCCGCCGCGACCGCTGCCCGCCGTCGTCCGCCACCTCGCAGCGCATCAGCGCCGGGCGGCACGTCGTCGAGGCGGCCGAGGAGAACGCGGTCGCGCGGCAGATCCGCGTGTCGCTGGCCGACGACGATGGCGTCTCGGTTCGTCCCGACTTCCGCTCGACCTGGCGGGATGCACGACTCGATGTGGCGCAGAACCTGTTCAACACCGTCACGCCGATTTCTCTCGCCGGCTACGAGGACCGGCCGGAGGAGTTGACGGGGGCCCTCGAGAGCTTGTCGAGTCGTGCTCGTGCGATGCCGCTGGGCCGTGGCATGCTGACGATGTGCACGCAGAGCTTCAAGGTGCAGGACAGCATCCCTATCCCGCCGCTGAACCTGGACGGGCGTACCAACGACGGCATCCGCATTGCCAACAAATCAACGGAGGAGATGATGTGGCCGCTTTTCCACAACGGCTGCGCCGCAGGACTGCGCTTCCTGCCTCTGCCGCCGTCATTTTGCGTCGGCTCCAATACCAGCGGCGATGCTGCGCCGTTGAGCAGTGCCGACGGTCCTGCCGGTGCCGCTGCATCGCCTTCAGCCTCGCTCCCAGCGGCGCAGAGCATCACGAAGCAGTGGGTGATGTACCAAACGAAAAACATCGGCAACGCGGCGTCGCGGGCGGGTCTGCTGCTCGCCACCGGCATTTTGGGCCATCTGACAGTGCTGCAGCGCACCGACATCTTTTACCTGCTCATCTCGCGTCAGGAGCAGTACGTGTGGCGCGAGGCCACCACGATGGCTGTTATGCTAGGCCTCAGCTGCAGCTTCTGCGGCACCAGCAGCGAGGCGGTCTTCCGCTGCCTGTCCGTCCACGTGCAATCGCTGAATCCAAGCGCAGAGGACATCGAGGTCTCGCTCGACGTGCAGACGGCCGCGCTGGTGTCGATGGGGCTGCTGTGCCAGCAGGCGCCTTCCAACACGTTTCTCGTGGAAGTGTTCCTCGTCGAAATCTCGCGACTGCCAACGGACGAGCACTGCAGCAAGCGGGAGGGCTACGTGCTGGGGGCGGGCTTTGGGCTGGGCCAGCTGCTGCTCGGCGTCGGTGCGGCGCACGGCGTGCCACACGTCGAAGACCGACTGCTTGCTTTCATGACGGGTGCTCCGCGGCGCACGGCTGTGTCGACGCGGGAGGGGGTAGAGTTCTTCGAAGAGACCATGGGCCGCGGCGAGGCGGGGCACTTTCTCGCCCGCGCGTTGCTCTCACAGGAGCAGCGCGAGGCCACGTTCAACTCCTGCGCTAGCGTGTTCGAGGGCGACTGCTACAACATCTTCGTCTCGGGACCGGCAGCGGCGGTGGCGTTGGGCTTTATGTACATGCAGACAGACAACGACTTCATCGCGGCCAAGGTGGCGCCACCAAATCGACGGACGGCAATGCAGCGCCTGACGCCGCTGCTGTGCCACCTGCGCAGCGCGATGGCCTCGCTGATCTGCTGGAGCGCTGTGCAGCCGACGCGGGAGTGGCTCTACGACCAGCTGCCCTCGACGCTCCTGGAGCTAACAGACACCGCGACGGTGGTGCCGGGGCTGGCGGTGCAGCAGCGTAACTACCTCCTCATGAACCTGGCGCATTGTCTGGCCGGGCACGTGATGGCGATCGGGCTGCGCTACGCCGGCACGCTGGATGCACGCGTTCGTGATGTGGTATTTGCGGAGCTGCAAGGCTTCCTGTCCGGGCACATTGGGTCCACCAAGACACCGATTCCCGCGGTGCAGCGCGTGACCGGCGCCTACGAGACGTGCATACTGAGCTGCGCCAGTGCGCTGAGTATGATCATGGCCGGCACCGGAGACCTGAAGGTTTTCCACACCTTGCAGCACCTGCATCGCCGCAGCAACGCGGGCTACGGCTCGCACATGGCCGTCTCCATGAGCATGGGACTGCTCTTCCTCGGCAGTGGGCGATTGACGCTGTCCAACAACATTGCCTCAGTGGCGGCGCTGGTGATGGCGTTTTACCCCGTGTGGCCAAGCGATCCGGAGGACAACACGCACCACTTGCAGGCGCTGCGGCACTTATACGGCTTGGCGGTGGTGCCGCGCGTGATGGAGGCGGTCGACGCCGTCAGTCACCAGCCGGTGTCCGTTCCCGTGCGCATTGTGCTGCGGCAAAGCGCGGATGACGTGAAGCAGAACACGACAGCCGTCGGCACCGCAAAGCAGCAGCGTAGTGGCAGTGGTGTTCCTCGTGAGATTCGAACTCGGACGCCGTGCCTCTACCCGCCGCAGGAGATGATTGAGCGAGTGGAAGTCCACGCAACGCAGTACTACCCGCTCACCTTTGAAAGCGGCAGCCGGGAGCTGACACAGGCGGCGAACATGGTCTTCTGCGTGATGGCCAAGGACAGCAGCACCACTGGCGTTTCCCTTCACGGGAGCAGCGGCGTGGCGCGCTCGCCGTTAGAGTCGCGTCTGTGGGACTGGTTGCATCGTCTCTTCCACCAGCCCGCCACCACCACGGCGGAGGCGCTGACGGTGATGGACAGCGTGAAACTCATGCGGCACGTCCAGCGACGTCTCGTCGCCACTGCGATGGCGGGGGAAGTGCTGCTGAGTGCCGACTTCAGCGCGGCGATGCGGAGCGTGATGGAGAAACGTTACAGCTACATCTTTCTGCACGGAGGGGACCCGACATGCCGAGCGGCGACATCCACGCCCAAGCATCCTCTGTACCAGCTCATTGTGGAGGACAGACCGTACGCATGCGTCTTGGCGAGCCTCGCAAAGCACCCGCGTGGCACCGCGGCGTTCCCGTGCGACTTCACATCACTCATCGCGTCACCGTCGTCGAGCTCACGTCGGACATCTGGCGTTGTGCAGACCTGCCCGGACGTCTTTGATGATGAGGAAGAAAACGGGAACGACGTGGCGGTGGACGTGGCAGCGCTGCACCGGTGGATTGTCGAGGCGCTACACTTCTACGGACTGCGGCGCAGCGTGCGGCGACAGATTTGTGCGGCGATTTCCTCAGCGGGTAGGGCTGCTGGCGGGTCATCATCGTCTACAGTAGCGCGCCTTACGTGCCTGTTGAGGTTGCAAGCTGCCACTGCCCTGCCACTGTCGACATTGGAGAGGGTCTGGGCGTGTTGCGCGTAAAAAACACGTGTTAGCCATGATGTCAACCTAAGCTTTTGTCGTTGCAATCCCCTCTCACTTTTTTCTTTCTTTATTCGTGATGAGGGTTGGTGCTACATTTATAGAGTACATCTTTTTTTTTTTTCAGATAAAACTGGGATTATTAAAGTTTGGCCAATTCCAAAGCGCTTAAAGAATTGGAGACTGTTTAAACACCGCACTTCTGCGTTGATTTCATGAGCAATAGGTCGGTTTCTAACCGATTTGTCTCTTATCACTTAAGTTCTTTTTTTTAGTTTTTCAAGTTTTGCAAGTAGTCGCTGCGCACTGGATGCTGCCGCACAAAAATACCAGTGTCACGCTTTTGTCTCTTTGTTTCTCTCACAAACTCTGCTGCTCACTTACTCCTCTTCTCCTTTTTTTATGTGTGTGTGCTGTGACTCTTGTTTGCCCTGTAAAATTCATTTACTCTTTCCAGGGTAGAAACCTCTCACCCCGTGCTATATTCACGGTCTTCACCTTTTTGACTATACCCCCACTCTATTTCACCCATTTCATTTCGAAGGTCGAAAATGGAGAACGACGACTTGATTATGTTCGATAGCAACGGCGCTATCCGGATGTACGACCCAGAAAAGTTTGACGAGCTGGTCAAGGCGGTCGATGTGGAGAAGCGCTACGTAGAAAAGATGGACGAGTTCCGCACGATGGTGCAGCGCACGATGGCCATCGTGCAGAAGCTGGGAGACGCGATTGAGGCAGAGAAGCTGATGGCCATTGGCTCGCGCAACATTGTGGAGAGCGAGGCGGAGGAGCGCTTTCGCGCCGTGCAGGAGGCGCAGGTGCGTCTGCGCGAGAAGCAGATGGAGTTGGACCGCTACGTGGCCGAGTACGACTCCCTGAAGCGTGTTGAGCAGGAGCAGCAGACGTTTTTCCAGCACCTCAGTCAAGCTAAGGAGTAACTCTGTAGAGCAAGCTAAACAACAATGCACTCTGTTGTTGTTGTTTTTTTTTTTTTTGCGAGCCGGATGTGAGTGCTTTGTGTTGCTATGAGCCTGAGCAAATTGGTGCTTTGCACTGTCTCGTTGCGTGTTAGAATGTACACAATTTTCTTTTTCTTTTGACGTTCGAGAGCTGTCTCGCCGCGCTGATTTCAGAATCTGTTTCTTCTGTCTTTATTATCCATGTTCATAGTAGTGGCACGCACATGTGCGTGCTTACAAGTGCTTAGGTGCGCTTTTTAAAAATATATATATATATATTACATTAAAAAAAAAACAAATACGAAAGAAGGCTTTTACGAAGAGTTGAGCAACCAAAATATTTGAGGGCAGCGTTGGTAACTTCGCGCTGCCTCTTTTATGCTTCAAGGGTTGTCACTAGTGTAGTGGTGCTTAGCGGCACTTCATTCAATAACCAACGGTGAAAAATAAAAATAAAAAGGAGGACCCTTTCACTTTGAACGCTTTACTTGAAGATCGCGGTTTGAGCAACACAACAGTGCAAGTGATGTGACCACTGGAATGGAAACCCTCACACACTGTGTTTTATGCTTCAGTCTGCTAATATTTTGCTTCTTCCCTCCTTCGTTCGCGCACATCTGTTGCTTCTTGAAATAGTCCACATCATAGCAGTTGTGGAGTGGATTTCCGTTCTCTCTTTTATCCTGCTTTTTGTTCTCCTTGCTTGCAGCGTGACAGCTTGGTTTCCGTTCTTTTCTCTTCTGGTGTGGGATGTAAACTGCTGCACACACACATACTCACAAGCGCCATACCACTTTTAAACCGTTGATTTATCTATTTATCGCTTTTTAGACTGTTTTCTCTGAGTTTTACTTCACCAAAAATCTTTTTGTAAACATTGGTTTACCTCTTTTTTTTTCTCCTCTCTTCCACGTTCTATTTATTTGCAGTGCGGTGCCACTGCATCATCGTACGAAACTGAATTTCATTCTTTTTTCTTTTCTGTGTCTTGCGAACACGTCGATATAAATAGCTAACTTTTTTTGAAACCGAAAAGTAGTTTTTTTTCCCCGCTGTCAGCGGTTTAAAGGTGCAAGTTGAGGATTGGAAACAAGTCAATTTAGAGTGTCCTTTGTTTTTTTAAGATTCTCTTTGTTTTTCTAAGTTGCTTGCATAGTCTAAATCTCTCTTTTCTTTCACAATTATCTTCTAGCTACTCACAAGTGCTTCATCCTGCGGTCTTTTTTTTTGTCCCTCTTTGTTATCTGAACTTTTTTCAGTGCTTTTCTTATCCCTGTTTTCTGCACCAACGTTTCTCTTCTTTTTGTCTTTCCAGTTGCACTCACAGGAATCAATTCACCGTTGTATATTTTGTATTTCGTATGTCCGGTTACATCCCTCGCGACCTGCCTTCGCGGCGGCCGCAGTCTGCGCAGCTGCTCGCTAACGCCAGCTACGGCGCAACGAAAAACCAGCAGCAGCAAGAGCCAAAGCTGCATCACATGCCGCGCTACGCCTTCGATCCGGCCACGCTGATGGATGACTCCATTGAGCAGCAGCTGCACCGCCTCTACGACGGACCCGAGTTCGACGCAAACCCTGCGCACCGGTACAAGGAAGTCCCGTCGCACCTGCGCCACACCTACGGCGGAAGGGAGCCGGAAAGCGGCGTGCAACGCAACCTATCGCGACCTGCTAGTGCGACGGTGGGCGGTTATGATGGTCGATTCAACGGCACCGCACCTAGTGGCGTCGTGCTGCCACGTCGTCCGAACTCGTCGTTGCCGTTAGCCTCCTCGCCGCACAAACCGCCGTTCACAGCTTCCACAGCGACACGTGGTGTGCTGCCGCGTCACGAGCCGGCGTGGAGTCGTCAGCAGCGCAAGGAGGAGCTGCTGGAAAACGGGCTGGAGCCGCTGCACAACCTGGTGGGGCTGGACGGCTACCTGGTGCAACGCTCACCGTACCTGCAGCAGCCGATGTCGTCGAGTTGTACAACGGAGGGGCAGAGCTACTTCGTGCAGCACCCGCCTGGCGCAACGCACTCGGCCGCGCCAACTGGGAGCCTTCCGCAGAGGCGGAACACGGCTCCGTCTGCCATCGCCTTACCATCTGCCTCCGCACACCATCCGCTGACGCCCAGTCGTCCGTTGGGCATTGCCACGACGCCGCTCAGCGTCCCCGCTGCGCGCGGCAGACCAACGTCGGCGACGGCGCAGGCGGCACTGCGAGGAATGAGCTCTGCAGCGCCACTACGACCAGCTACGGCCGATGTGGTGAGATCGCCTCTGCAGAACGCACCGCGGCCATCGTCGTCGTCATCGTCGTCGTCATCGTCTACTTCTTCTTCTAGTGCTGCGTCTTCTGATGGCACGACGTCATCCACGAGTGCTTTGTCAGAGACAGCGAGTAGCACAGGCGATGAGGTGTTCTTTGACGACGACCCGCTGTCCTCACGAAAGGCTCAGGCAGACACGTCATCGCCCTCCGCGCCAGCGCGGAGGAAGTCGCCACTCCGTTCGCAGTCGCTGCGCAGCGCCAAGCCTTCGAAAGCTGCTCCCGTCACAGCGACTGCTGCTGCTGCTAGCGGTGTTGCTCAGCAAGAGCAGCAGCGAGCACGAAACATGCGCCGAGTGTTACCGAAAGTACTGGACATCGCCTCCGTTGCCGCGCTGCAGCAACAACAACAACAACAGGCCGAGCCGGCCACGTCAGCCGACACCACAGCCGACGGGGAAACCGCGCACCGACGCACTGCCAAAAGTCCCACTCCAGCGCCGACAGCCGACAGCCAGACGGCGCAGATCAAACCGACCGTTGCAGTGGAGCTGGCGACGCTGGCGAAGGAGCCGCGACGTCGCTCCGTTACGGAGCTGCTGGAGCACCTCCTCCAGCTGCGCCTTCAGCACCAGCGAATGTCGCACGCATCGGCTCGCTGCCCTTCACCAATGGTCACGAACGGCGCTGCCACCGCTGGCTCATTTACGTCTGCAAATGGGCTGCGGTCGTCTCAGCTGCACCGCGCCGGCAGCAGCAGCAGCCGAAGTAGGCGATCGCGGCGGCCGGCGTCTTCGTCGATGGTCAGGCCGTCCTCGTCCTCGCAGAACCGTCAGAGCAGACCGGTGCGTCCCTCATCGCAGCCGTCGCCACAGCCCGTCCCACCACCGGCCACGGCGCACTCCAGTGTCTTGCATGAGTCCTTCCACTCTGCGAGCGGCGAGGGTGGAAACGTGGACGACGGCGACGACGTGTACGTGCGTCTGTACCGCCGCTACCGCCGCTGTGAGTGCTGCGAGGTGCCCCTGCCGCGCGAGGTTGTGCGACCGCAGCCGCCACCGCCTCGAGCCCAGGAGACCGGCCGTGGAGCTGGGTCGAGTGCTGATGGTGGCCGACGGCAACGTGGACGCCGACCACAGCCACGGTACGCGTCATCGGAGCCCGAACTTCCCTCCGTGGACTCGGCCCCGATGCCTGAACCACCCACCGCGTCTATCGCGAGCGCGCACGCAGTGCCGTCAACGCGCCCCTCGGTAAATCGGTACGTGCCCTACGTGGAGGTGGAGGTGGCCATGGCGGAGCCGCACGACGAGACATCGCTCTCCCACCTCCACCCCCACCTCATGGCCTACGTCGAACGCGAGCTGCTTCGGCGACGCGTGCCACACGACGGCAGGTACGCCGGAGCAGCCGAGGACGGCTCTGCGGACGGCGATGAGAACCTTTCCTTGGATCTGCTGCGTGCGCTGGTTCAAGACGTGCAGCGGTCCCGCGAGGCGAGTGAGGCATCGTCGCACATGCCAAGCAATCACCTCGAGTCGGTGCACAACGGTGACGCCAACACGTCCATCATTGGCAACGAGGCGGACTCAATGGAGGAGACGCTGAAGGAAGAGCTGCTACGGCTGCTGACGAGCAGTGTGCGCTCCCCGCTGGCCGCCGCCGCCTACCCGGCGCCGCTGCAGCAATCAGCAGCGCAGCAGCAGAGCAGTTACTACTACTGCAACAACTACAATCACGAAACTCCAAATCCGCGAATGCCGTTTGCCGGGTCTTCGTCGCTGCCACGCGTCAACCCGTATGCAGAGACGGAGCTGCTGTACCCGTACAACATCCCACACGCCTCACGGCGAGATGAGTCGGTGGAGACGATGCCCGGCACGTCCGGAAACACGGTGGAAAGCAGCACGGTGAACGCCGACGGCTCCACTATGAACGCCTCCACTGCACCACCTCCAGCAAAGCAGGACGAGGCAACCAGCACCACTACGGATGTTTCGCCACAACTTCCTGCTCGTCCATCAGCAGGGCCATCGCCAGTGAAAGCCGTGGAAGACGTTGGGGTGCAGACCAGCCCGCTAGAGTCACGGCGAGGGTCTGCGAGTCGTATCAGCCAAAAGGAGGAGGAGACAGCTGCCATGCAGGAGAAGCACCCAGCACGAGTGTCCGCAGCAGTGGCCACGGAAAAGAAGGAGGAAAAACCCCCAGCGAGCGAAACAACGACCTCAACCGATACAGGTAGTGCGGCAACGCCGTTAGATGCTACTGGCGTCTCTGCTGTGGCGGAAGCTGCGGCCCGTCGGGAGTCCCTCTCCTCCTACGCCGCCTCTGAGATGGCTGGTGCGGCAGCAGCGACGACGAATGGACCTGTCAACGCTGCACCTCCCGTCAGCACCGTCGCTGCGAGCGCATCTGCTACTCCTCTCAGTACATCCACCAAGCAGACAGACGAAACGCCATCCTGCGCACCTCCTCCACCCCCACCGCCACCAGCAGCGCCTGCAGTGGATGTGGAGGCAGCCATCCGCAAGTCTGTCATGGAGGCGCAAGTGCGGCTGCTGTGTGAGATGGAGGAGACGCTGCGGACACGGCTGACGGGCGACGAGACCGATGTGTGGCAGCACCTGCGCGTGGACTGCGTCCGTGATGCTGAAATGTCCGACCGCGTGTACCTCGCAACCCTAGAGGCGAAGGAACGTGCGGGGCGGCAGCGCGGCGCTCGCTTTGCGCGTGACCAACTGCTCGTGGTGGAGTTCGCGCTGAAGGAGTGGTCTCGCGCGCTGGAGGAGGAGGAAGAAGCGTGGACGCTACTGGTGACCACCGCCGCAAAGGAGCTGACCTCCGTGAAGGCACGTGCGGAGGCTATTCGAAGAGAGCAGGAGGCCGCCGCACGACGCAAAGCAATGATCGACGCGCTGTCGCTGGATGAGCGTCGAATGCGGCAGGCCATTGTCTTTACGGAGCTCCTTGTCCGGCAGGAGCTGCAGCTCAGCATCTACAGCTACGCGGAGGACTACACGCGGGAGGATATGGCCTACAACGAGACTGTCCAGCGGCTGTCGCTGCAGCGCGCCTTCCTGCTCAGCGTGCCCATGGCGAATACGACGGCGACGACCTCGCCGACGATTGGCACGCCGATTCCCGAAGCGGGCAACAGCAGAGGCAGCTGCATTGGCGCGAGCGTCGTCACCATGTCAGACGACGACGACGATGGCGAGCGGCGCGGTGCGTCCAGTGCCTCGGAGGTGGCGGAGGAGTATACGCGCAGGTCGGACGAGTCCACGGGCAGCAGCAGCAGCAGCAGCAGCGACAAAGCACACTCCGTCACAAGCGTGAACGAGGACGTTTCAGAACGACACGAAGCGAGCACACAGGAAAAGGGTGGCAAAGATGACCAAGACAGCGAAGGTGCGAAGTCGGAAGCCGCGTCGACGTCGTCCCTCGCTGCTGTGGTTATGGTAGCCGGCGAGGAGGCGGACATGCATCACAGTCCGATCGCTCTCCAACCGATACAGATCACCCTCGATGAGTCGGAGAAGATATCTGCCTCAATGCTGCGGGCGGTGGCGGAAGCGGAGGCTGGGATGTCGGAAGGCGTGGACGCCCCAATGGCAGAACTGAGCGTCTCCTCGACGCCATTGTCTTCGTCATCTACACCGGTCGCACATGCTGCCCAAGGGAAAGATGACGCGAAGAAGGACGGTGACGCAGGTACAGCGGAGATGACTCCCAAGAATGAGCCTGGGTCCGCGGAGCTGCCGCCGTTGCCCGCGATGACGGTTGCCGCTGCCGCCGACGACGACGATGCGCCGCATCCATCTCAGCCTCCTCCAAAGACCGAAATCGCACCATCCGCACCGCTGCGCGAAGAAGAGGAGGAGGAAGACGGTCAGAACAGCGATGCACTGAAAGCAGAATTAACCCACGAGGAAAGCCTCCTCGCACCTGCGGCGCCCACCGCCATCGCCAACGTTCCCGTCGCCGCCTTTCCCGCAGCCGCCATGCCACTGTCCCCGCTGGAAACGCCGCCTCGTAAGCGGTCAACGGAATTGCTAGCAGCCCCTACCGTGCCCGCCGCTCTTCCCGCTGCGGAGGATACCGTAGGGAAGAACTACGTGCTTATCGCGGTGCAGAAGGGCGTGAACAAGGATCAGAGCTCTCACTCGCAGCACGCCGCCCTCGACGGCCACGCTGGTTCTTTGCTGTCGAGCCCTCCCCTCACACCACCGCCGCCGGAGCACTTCGTAAGCGGTCCGAGCCCCGCCAACACAGTGGACGGTGCGCTGCCGCTCGTGACGGAAACCGCCGCCGCCTCTGCTCGGCGAGCGTCTCTCGTTCCACCCTTGCAGAAGGCTGTCGCTGTCCCGCCTTTAACAGGGCTCGTCTCTCCGAACTCGGACGTGAGAGACGAGGACGATGAAAAACACGAAGGACCAACGAGTGCTCCTCCAGCGGAAGTGGCCCCTGCAGAGGACCTCGTGAGCAACGACGCGGATGCCGAGAGCAGCGCATCGGACACGTCGTCGGTGGGTCGCCGCCGTCGGCAGCGGCGTCAAAAAGTCATGCACCGCACCGCGCTGGCCACGGCCATCGAAATCGAGGAGGCTGGCAAGATCGGTGGCAACGATGAAGACGACGGCGAGAATCAGCATGGCCTTTCGGTGGAAGCCCACGCGACGCCCACTGCAACGACATCCCCCAAACCGCAGCAGCCACGGGATCTTCTTCCGGATGATGCAGACTTCAGCAGCACCGATGCTGCTGCTGCTGCTGCTGTCGCCGCGTCCGCTGAGAAGTCGAAGAAGCTGTCGCCGCCGTGGCGGCAGATGACGGAAACGGCGGGGCTGCCGCAGACGCTGACCTACCACAGCGGGGTGGACGCGAGCGACATGACGGCGGTGGTGGAGGACAAGGACGCTGACAGCTCTCCAGACCACGAGTTCCGCCACGACGAGGTCCTGGATGTGTCCGGCAATGAGAAGAGACCCGCGACGCTCCTGGTGGAGGGCAGTGAGCTGAAGCAGATGGATGGCAGCACGGAAAAGGACGCGGGCAGCCACAGTGGAGCCACAGACGAGCCGCCGTTGGCGACGCATGAAGAGCACACAACGTCCTCCTCCGAGCGCGCCGGACACCACGTGCCGTCGAGCAGCGAGGCGACGCCGACACACGATGAAAACGACCACCCTTTATTTGTGTCGCCAACGGACACACACGAAAGAGAAGGCTTGCACGACGACGATGGCGCAGACGCCCATCGGCCAGCGAAAGAGGCACCCATGACCTCCGTTACGGCGTTGCAGGCCGACAGCATGCACTTTGAATCCTCCACCGATGACCGTCGCTTCCTCAGCCCGCTCTCGAACCGCAGCGAGGTGAACACGCCGCATGTCAACAGCCAAGACGACAACTCTTACTGCGGCACACCGGCCAACGCGAAGGCGGGCGTATCCGAGCGCGTCAAGAGCGGCGCCATCTCCTCCGGCGACACCACCGCCACCACCACCGCCGCCTCAGCCACGCCGCTGAAGGACCGCGTGAAGCTGCCGGCAGCCCTCACGCAGCTCGCACACGACGCGCGCACTTCCGCTGCGGTGCCGCCTTCGATGCCGTCGTTGTCTGCGTCGTCGCTCTCAAGCCCGCACCTGCGCGACCCAGAGGACGAGGAGGAAGACGGGATGGAGGAGGACATGGAAGAGGAGGAGGAGGAGGAGGAGGTCGAAGACGAGGACGACCTCACGGAAAACGACGAGCTCAGCCACGACAGCGCGCGCTCACCGTCCAACGCAGAAGAGGCTGCGGCAGCGCACGCGGGCAACAATAATCCGACCCCCAAAAGTACTACGTCGGCCAACAGTGCACGCAGACGATCGAGCTGTACTGGCAAAGACGAACTCGAACTCATGCACGAGCGTGTGATTGCGATGCGGCGGGAGTCACAAGAGCACGCGGTCGATCCCACCCACGCGGAAAACGGCGGCGCTGGTCGCGCCACGTCAGCCGCGAGTGAGCGGCGGCGGCGCTCCACCGTCAGCGTAATCGACTCCACGGACGAGTGTGAAACCGGTCGTGACGCAAGTGGATTCAAAAACAACGTTGCAGAACGCAACAGCAACGCGCAGCGGCTGCTCTTGCACCCTCACAACCGGTTTCTGGAGGATGCCGAGTACTCCCCAGGTACTGGCGCGCGCTTCGGTGACCGCGACGGGCACCGCGACCGCTCCCCGCGGGACGAGCTGGACTCCGGCGTGGCCTCGCACAGCAGCCTTGGCGGCTCGCCAGGCAGCGTCAGTGCCATAATGAGCAAAACCCACTTTACCTACTACGGCAGCCTTGACAGTGACGCCCTGACACCCGTGACACGGAAGATGCGTGCGCAGTGCTGGGAGGAAAACGGCTCCGGCGTGCCGAGGGGCGACGACGACGACTCGATGGAGCGGCCCCCCACGCCAGAGTTTGTCCGCAACGTGTTGGCGGTGCAGCTGAAAAGCCCGTTGCGAGCACCGGAGGCCCCTCCCGGCGTCGGTGCTGATGACCGCGCTGTCCTGTCCGCTCATCAGCCGCTCCCGCACGTGCCGGAGAGCGGCAAGACGGGAGGTCGGGAGCGTGGCGTGCCCTTCACCGTGCGCAACGTCAGCAGCAACAGCAACGGGGCAGAGAGTGGCTTCCTGTCGTCCACCGAGACGCATGAGATGATCGACGTCCACGAGGGCTTCTCCAAGCGGGAGGGAGCCGCGTACGTCAAGGCGGACGACTACCACAGCCCGGAGCATCTCGCTCGCATGTCTGTGAAGGGAAAAGTGCAGAGCCTGAACTCAGCAAAGCCCGTCGCCGTCGTCGAGGGCGGTAGCAGCCGGCACGACGCCACGAGCAACGAGCAAGCGCACGACGACGAGGAGGACGAAGAGGCGGCGGAAGAGGAGGACAGCAACGCGCACTTCCTGCCATCGACCCAGCCGGTGGCGACGACGTCTGCCAAGTCATCGCAGCAGCGTCCTCCGTTCCCGTGGGAGACCGCCGCTCCTGCCGCTGCCGCTGCCGAACCACGCTCGCAACGCCTCGCCGAGTCGAATGATCTGATCCCGCTGAAGCAGCTCGACGAGGACGTTTGGAACGGCGGTGCCACGAACCGCTTCTCCCAGCAGCGTGTGCGGGTGCCGTCGCCGCATCCGAAGGCGCTGCGACGCCCGCGCGACGACAACTCGGAGGAGTCGACGTCGCCGTCCCTTGACGAGGATCAGGGCTCCTACATGTCGCCGAATCAGAACGACACGCGATTTCTGATTGCGGTGCCGGATGGCTCGCTGCGCAGCGAGGACTTGGCGGTTGCGCCGCTGCAACGGGGTGTCCAAATGCACTTGGTGGATTCCTTCTCCGGCAGCAACACGTAGAGGGCTGTCGTGTTTTCTTTTTTTTTTTTTTTGTCGTGGATGGGGCCTTTGTAGGTCAAAAAAAATGTATTTGCTGATCCTTTTTTTTTTTTTGAGGTGCTTTACGCTACTTTTGTTTCCCGTTTCGTTGTGCTCTTTTAGAGTTAGATCAAGAACAATTACTTTTATCGAATGTTTTAAATATCTATTTTATTCGTTTACTGAGAAAAAAAATCAAAATAAAGTTGCGCTGCTGTTTTGTTTCCTTCTGCGGTTTTCTTTCTTTTCACAAAGCGGCGTCGTAGAAGCTTACTACAGGAACTTACCACAAGAATCCTGCTGCATTTTTATCACCGTTTTATAGGGGGTTTGTACTTTCGACTTAAAAAAAAAGTGCAAACGCTTTCCTTTAAAAATATTATGTCAAAGCGAGAACCCATTATTATTGTTGTTTGTTTCTATATATTTACGCAGCAAAATGCAATGAATTCTCAACGATCGAAGTCAACCATCCTTTTTCTCTTTAAAACTTTTTTTTGTAGGAGCTTCTCTCTCCTACCTTTTTTACGCTGTGATATAAAAGCGTACACAACTTGTTTAAATTTGTTTTTAGCTCCACTCGTAATCTTCCTCTTCAAAAAATAAAATGGGCATTTCGTCTCTAGTAGACAACTGCAGCATTCGCACGCTGCTCTTTTACGGAGCAGTCGTGCGTGTGTTGCTTCTCCTCTATTCCGCCTTCCATGACCACTTCTTTCGCGTCAAGTACACCGATATCGACTACATGATTGTCGTGGACGGTGCGAGGGAGATGCTGCGCGGCGGCTCGCCCTTTGACCGGACCACGTACCGCTACACCCCGCTGCTTGCCGTCCTGGTGCTCCCGGCGGCACTGGTGGCCAACCCACTCGGCAAAGTCGTCTTCACCCTCAGCGACCTCGGCGCGGCGTACTACTGCTACTCTATTTTGCAGCGCTACGCCACGCCGCGGAGTGCGAAGTGGATGGTGATGATCTTCATCCTCTTTAACCCCGTGGTGCTGAACGTCTCCACGCGTGGCAACAGCGACATGCTCATTTCCTTCATGAGCATGGGCGTGCTGGCCAAATTTGCAGAGGGACGCGTTTTTATGGCAGCTGCGATTCTGGGATTCGCCGTGCACTTCAAAATTTACCCGATCATCTACGCTCTGCCGCTCGTCCTGGGTGTGTGGGAGCGGGCGACGCAGCCACGCTTCTTCCGCCGGCTGCTGCACTGCGCACCGGTGTGTGTCGGCTGCGGCGTCTGCTGCGTGGTGGCCTTTGCCATTCCGACCTACCTCTGCTATTTGTGGTACGGCCAGCAGTACCTGGACGAGGCGTTCATCTACCACATTCATCGCGAGGATCACCGGCACAACTTCTCTCCGTACTGGCTACTCATGTACCTCAACATGGGTCGCCGCGACCTGGGCGTTGGTGTCGACCACTCCGCCGGCCTTTTCGCCTTCTTGCCGCAGTTCGCCGTGCTCTTCTACGCGTCTTGGAAGCTGCGCAAGAACATCGCCCATGCCTGCTGCGTGGAGACAATCTTGTTTGTCGCATTCAACAAGGTGTGCACGGTGCAGTACTTTGTGTGGTTCTTGCCGTTTCTCGGGTTTGTCTTTTGCGAGCCGCTGCAGCCGAAGCTGTTGACAAACATGGCCGTTTCCCCCAAGTCGGAGCGGGCATCGATTTGGTGGTCCGTCGCCATCATTCTCGCGTGGAGCGCCACGATCCCGCTGTGGGTGTGGGTCGCCTACCCTCTCGAGTTTGGAGGACAGAACCATTACGGCCGCCTCTGGCTTGTGTCGTGCCTGTTTTACCTCGCTACGGTTAGCCTCGCTGCGTGGCTTGGACGGGTGTGCTATCGCACGAACATGCAGATTGTGATGAAGGATGTCAACCCTGCGAGGAAGCAGGTGTGAATGGGGGAATGCTGTGTCTGCCGCTGGAGATGCAGGAATGTGAAGCGGTTTTTTTTTTTCGAGCTGTATCGCCATTGTATCTGTTGTGGTTGAGAATTGCAAAGCGCTTTCGGCTTTTGCAGATGGCGCTCAATCAACAGCTGTAGCACCTTGGATGGTTTTTCTTTATTTTTGTATTTCGTCGTCACTAACAACGGTAATTTTCTTTCGTATCGCATGATAGGTTGTGCGCACGGTAATACGCACAGCCGTGAAAAACGGAAAAAAAAGATCTTTTGTAGGTGTGAGGTGTGTGATGTTTGTAGTTATCATGGCGATCTGATATGTGCCGCATGCGTCATCTGTTTTGAACAAAATGATGATAGTGAAGAGATTGATGGGCAAGGATCTGTCGGTTCGATGGACAGTATTAGCTGCGAAAGTGTTGTATCTTTCACTACAATTGCTGCTGAGCAAAACAACAAAAAAAAGATGTCCTCCTTTTTTTTGTCAAATTCTACAGCGGGCTGCGTAAGCGCTGGTTCTGTTCATGATTCCCTCTTATCTTTGTCTCGCGCACTTTGCAATTTTTTTGTGCATAATATATGATTTTGCATTATTAGTGTCATCATTTCTCCTGTCAAACCTGTTTCTGTTAGCGCTCAAAGAAGTCCACTAGGAGGCAAACAAACAAACAAACGAAAAAAAGAGCAGTTCATTTACAAACGTGAGCAAGCTTTGCCCTTTAAATATTAGTCCATTATTCTTACAAACGGAACGTGTCGCACTTGCGGATTACCATACATCGTTAAACAGAAAATGATGTGGGACGCCCCGAGCAACGCGTCGTGTGGGATGGAGGTGTCCGGGCTCTCCCTCGGCCTACGTTGCTTCCTGCTGATGTTCTGGGTGGCCTTCTTCTTCGTCACGTTCCGCTGCGCGTGGATGTTGATGGACCGCTACTGGCCGCGCTTCCGCAACTACGGGCTGGATGTCCAGGGCGACAACGCCTCTCGCGTTAACTCGACGCTGCACACATTAATCGTGATTCCGTGCCTCTTGCACGGCATCCGCACCATGTCGTGGTCCGACTCGCTCGAGGCCCAGAAATCTTCGTCGTTTCTGCAATCCACGCTGCTCGTGAGCGCCGGCTACCTCATTGTGGATCTTTGCTGCGTCGTGGTCTACCGCGTGCCCATGTGGACTGTCTTCACCTTCCACCACATCATGGCCGTCATTCCATATCTCATCTATTACTTCACGTGCTGCAATTACGGGCTCTACATCTTGTCGTTCTTTATGCTGGTTGAGATCACGAACGTGCCGCTGAACGCGATCCAGTGGCTGCAGGATACGGGCAAAGTGGATGGGCTGGCGTATCCGATTCTGCTTCACCTGACGGGGGCAATGTGGGTGGTGTTCCGCCTGGCCTCGCCGGTGTACTGCCTGGTGGCGTTGTACCGGTATTACCTGCCGGGCGTGGACTATCCCCTGTGCCTCTGGCCGGCGCAGCTGTGCGCGGTGCTGGTGAACCTTTTCTGCTTTGCCGGCTTCTTCACCGTGGTTTTGAAAGACATCGTGCTCTACTGGCGCCGTCCAATGACGAGTGCCGTGGTGAAGCATCGCGCTCGTGATGTTCAAGTAGAAGACTAGACTTTGTGATTCGTGTTAGGTAACCCGATTAGTTTCTTTTCTGTAATTGTTCTTCCTTTCTGGTTTAATTGCCCTTCAATTATTTTTCTTTCTGCTCGAGAAGCACACGCTTTTCCCCATTTTGTTACTCTTTCTTCTTCTTTTTGTTTTTTGTGCCTCATCATTGTAGAATTGTGTTTGTTGTCGTGCCTCCCCGATATGATCTAATCTCATCATCATCGTGAAAGACTGGCACTTTTTTTAAATTTTTTATTACTCTCTGTACCCCAAGTGTTCTTTTTTCTTTTCTTTCTTACCAACCTGAGACCGCTGATGTTTTACAAAGGAGGAAAACTCTTTGTGTTTTTGTTTTCTGTGGCTGACATGGTGACTGCACATGCTCTGGTATCTGTAGACAATGTGTGTGTTTATGTGCGTCGCTTGTCGTGGCAGAAATAACGAAACATATGTTTCTTTTTCTCTCCACTGGTAATGACTCCATTGCGCTCTTTTAAACGTTTTTTATATTTTAAAAATACTGATCTTTCCACATAAGCTTTGATGTATATGACGACTTTCCGTTCTTCCTTTTTTTTGTTTGTGTTTAAGTAATCAAGACGTATTTTTGCCGCTTTCTGCCTGACTAAAAAAAGGTCCGAACACTTATCGCTGTGCGCTTCTAATTATTTTTCTTCTTCTCACGATGCACAACCGCAGTTTGTGTTTGCTAACTTCCTCGTAGAGAATGCGGCTTTTGTTTTCTCAACTGTAGTGTTGTCTTTGTAGCGACAGATGACGTTTTTCCCCCTTAATTTAAGTGTTATGTCTTTGTTGTTTCTCCAGAACTGAAATAATAATAATAATTGAATTTATGGTTCGAAACTTGTTGTGAGTTGCTAAGAATAAAATTTAATAGAAAGCATTGAAGCGCATATATGTGTCTCGCGAGCATAAGCAATGCTAGCAACGTAAGAAGCGTTTTTAAGCAGTCGTGAACACACACACACACACTTGTTGAGGTAAACAAAACCAACCCTTTTAGAAGTTGTCCACTTGCTTTGATGTTTACACTCTATTGTTGTCTGTACCTCTTTCGGTTTTCACTCTCTCTCTCCATAAATTTCTCTTTATTTTATGTGCGGAACGTCAATTTTCTTCTTTTTCCGATAGGAGCACTCTTTTTTTTTTCTACCTTTTATACGTGCCGTTTCTGGTCGCATGTGAAAAAAAAAATTTCGAACGAAAAAAAAAAAGAAACTTATTCCTCATTGCGCGCACATACACACCCTTAAGCACGCACGCACATAGAAAGGAAAACATGTCCTATTACGCTGGGTTCTCGCTGAGGGAGGTGTACAAGAAGCGATGCGTCGAATTGCAGTGTGCGGCGAACTCGGCGGTGATGAAGGCGCTCTCCGACGTCCCCGACGACTTCCAATCGCTGACGTCGCTCGACCTGTCCCGCAACTTTGTGGGCACCAAAGGCGTTGTTCCTCTCCTGGACGTCGTTGAGTGCGCCAAGTCAATCCGCAGCCTCGACCTGCGCAACCAGGAGCTGGGCAACGAGGCCGTCGCCATCATTTGCGCTCGCCTGCGCCGGCACCCGTCGCTGCAGAAGCTGAACATGTCCGACAACCCCATCACCCTGGCGGTCGGCACCGACCTGCTCGAGCTCGCCAAGAACAACCCTGTTCTGCAGTACATCTACCTCGATCGCACGCTGGTGCGGCCGTCCATGGTGACGGTGATTGAGGTGCAGCTGGAGAAGAACCGCCAACTGGCCACGTCGCCGACGTCAGCGCCTGCCAAGTCAAAGGCAGAGCTCCGTCCGTCTCCCTCGCTCGTGGAGGCAACCACACCCGCAGCAGAAGTCGCAGTGGCTGGCGCAGCAGGCAGCAATGACGCTACGAAGACCTCATCGTCTACGCCGTCTCCTCCGGCAAAGCCACACGGAGGCCCCACTGCGGCGGGCGGTGGCGCCTCTGCGGCGGTGGCGCTGGCGCGATCGGGCACGGCATCGGTGCGAGGCGCGGTCGCAGAGCGCAAGCGTTGCCCGCCACACGAAATTCAGCATGTCCTGCGCGGCTACACGCACGCCCTCTCCGACGTACTCTTCGACGTGGACCCGACGAATGACCTTTGGGACTGGTGCGAGAGTCACTACTACTTCTTCGACGACGACCAGTTCAGCTCCCGCAACGACGACCTCCACCGCACGGCGCGGCACACGTACGGCATCGCGGGGTGGCGGCGCGTCGGGGAGCTCTACCCGCAGGCGACGCTTTTCGGGGCTGGTGGGCTGTCCAACTTGTGCGGCACCGCTGCCGCCCACTCGTCGGATGCGGACAAGGGAGGGGAGGAGGGGGAGGAAAGGACGCGTGCAACGGACAACTACGCCACGGCGATCACGGCGGCGGCAGCGAGTGGGCTGCTGCCGGAGGCGAGCTCGTTGCTGCTGCAGCTGCCTTCTGACGTCCCCGAGGGCTTCACCTGGACCTTCACTTCTGTCGTGGCGAGTGTGCGGGACATTCAGAGCCTGAAAGCGCTGCTCTGCTGTGCGAAGCCCAGCGCCACAACCACCACCGCGGCGGCCACGCCCGGCTCCCCACCATTTTCTCCCGCCACGGCGGCGCGGCTCGTAGGGCAAAAAGGAACCAACATTCCCGGCCTGTACGTCATGCGGCTGCACGTCGAGGGCGTCTGGCGCTTCCTCATCGTGGACGACTTCCTGCCGGTGGACAAGTTCGGCCGACTCATCTTCACCAAACCCGCCCTCAACGACACAGCCTTCTGGCCGTGCATCGTGGAGAAGATGCTGGCCAAGCTCTACGGCGGCTACCACGTCCTCGACGCCCACTTCGACGAGCACCACGCGGGCATCGACGGCCCGATGATCCGCAAGCCCATCGCGTGGAACTACCTCTCCCGCGAGAACCTGCGGCGGGCCACGGACGGCTCGGCTGCCGTCACAAACCCCCTCGGCGGTGAGGCCGGCGCGCCGTCGTTCTTTATGGAGCGACTGGCGGGCAACTGCGGCCGCGTTATGGCGCAGCTGACGAGCGGCTTCTACGACAGCCACCGCCTGCACCCAATCGAGGAAACCACGAAAGGTCGGTGGTGGGACATTCTGCTGAAGGCGCTGGCACCGCCCCGGCCCACTCGCGGCGGCAACCCATTTTCGCGAGATGGCAGCGTGCTGCCGCCTGCCAACGCGGCGGCTGGTGCGACAGGGCGGTCGGTGAATGCCGGTCGCTACGGCGGAGGACCGTCAGGCAAGCCGTCGATGTTTGGCGGTGCCGGTCGGGCGTCCGCGGCGTTGAGCATCGCTGCGCACTCGACCATGACGTCAGCGCTACACACGGGTGTCGTCGCCTTCAGCCGCGGCGCGAGCCACACCACCAACGGCATCCACCCGAGCACGGCGTACCAGGTCATGCGGGTGTGCCACGTCAACGGCGTGCGGCTGCTGATGCTGCGCAACCCGTGGTGCGGTGCGGTGAAGTGGTCGGGCGACTGGGCCGACGACTCGCCGCTGTGGAAGAAGAACCCGGAGATAGCGGACATGCTGCTCCAGCGCAGCAGCACGCTGGCCGGGGCGGGGGAGAGTATTCGCGGATTGTCCGAGGCCACCGCCTACGCCCGCGGCGACAGCTCCGTGCTGACGCTGCAGTCGAACCTGAAGCGGTCGCTGATGACGGCGATGCGCAGCAGCGTTGGCGACGCCAGCAGCACGGCACCCCCGTCAGCGTCGCTCTCCGGCACCTCCTTCCAGGGCGAGGTCGCCCACGTGGCCAAGTCGACGTTTTGGATGTCCTACACGGACTTCCTGCAGAACTTCGAGTGGGTGCATCTCTGCCGCGTCTTCAGCGACGACGAGTTCTACCGGCGCGACTTTCACGGTGAGTGGACGTGCGAGACGGCTGGCGGCAACGTGATGGAGCCGACGTGGCACACGAACCCACACTACCGCCTCGTCCTGCCCCACCGCACGACGGTACGGCTGCAGCTGAGCCGGCGCGACGTCGGCCTGCAGCGCACACGCGCGGCGGTGGCGAACGCGGCGGAGCGTGGCGAGGGCGGTATCGGCATGCAGGTGCTGCGCGACGCCTACTACCCGCTTCACTGCCCCCCGCCCACCGGGCAGAACAGCAGCGCGCCGTTCATCTTGTCAACCTGCGTGGCGGAGGGCAGCCCGAACACCGGCAGCGTGGCGGGTGCCGCCGCAGCGTCGTTTTCCACCCTGATCTACTCCGCGGCGACACAGGTGGGCGACCACCTCACCGTCGACCTCACGTTGGACGCCGGGTCGCAGTACTGGATCGTCCCGACGACGCACGCCCCGCGCACGCTGGACCAGTTCAACCTCTCGATTGTCACGACGGCGAGCTTCCAGATTCAGGAGGCGGCGGAGTCGCAGTACTGGGACACCCGCACGGCGCCGGCGGAGACGCTGGTCGCCTCGAGCTCGCCGCAGGTCAGCCAGAGTGATGGCGAACTCGCCGTCGTCTTCAACGCACGCGCGCGGGTGCTGATGGACGCGGTCGCGCTCTTCCTGCAGTCGGAGAGCACCAAGCGGGCGGCACAGCACGGCCTCAGCTCGACCGGCGGCGTGTCTGCCGCGTCCCCCCTGGCGCCGCCACCGACGCAGCAGCGGGCGGACCTGCCATGTCGTGTTGTGGTGACGGCCACGATGGAGGCGGGCGACAACGACGAGGAGACGGCCGACTTCGGCTTCGACGACGCCTACGAGGAGCGCCTCATCGGGCAGGACGGCTCCTTCGAGCAGACGCCATCCGTCAGCCTCGCCATCGTGCCGGGCGAGGTGGACACGGAGGGCAACCCGTCACGCACCATTGGCGAGATTGAGGCACACCCGTCGAACGTCTTCGCGATCGGCCAGCACACGGTGCTCGAGACGGAGATTGCGCCGGCGGCGGAGCACGAGGTGGAGTACTACACCGCCATCTGCTCGCCCCGGCCGGCCGGCACGCGGGCGCTGATCTCGTACCGGGTGTGGTGCGCGGCGCCGCTGCTGGAGGTGCGCAGCCTGCCCAAGTGGGCAAAGCAGGAGATCGCCGTCAGCTGGGACGACCCGCGCGGCAGCGGCAACTTCTACGACTGCGACGGCCACCCGCAGATCGAGCTGGCGGAGCTGCAGCCGTACCAGCGCTTCACCGTGTCGCTGCGCATGCTCGACTACGACACCATCACCCCCGCCATCATGTTCTCCATTATTCGCGACGCGCAGCACACGGGCGAGCCGATCACCGGCCGCGTGGCCGACAACGAGCTCTTCGCGCGGTCCGAGTACGTGGACGAGACAGAGGTGCAAGCGAGCTTCGAGCTGGGCGGCGTGGTGCCGGCGTCGCTGCTGCTGATCCCGTGCCTGCAGCCGACGGGGTCGCAGGGCCGCGGCATCGTCACCGTGTCCTCCGATAGCGCGCATTTCCGGGCACGCGCGTTGTGCGGCGGCAACTTGCAATAAAGAAAAATGGAAACGGCGGCTGCGGGGAGAGCGGGTTTGGGCTTCTCGTTGTCGACGTAGCGATGGTCGTCTAGTGGTTAGGACATTCGCCTCACACGCGAGAGATCGCGGGTTCAATCCCCGCCCGTCGTACATTTTTTTTCGTTAGGCAGAAAAACGGAACAATATCTGCCGCCAGAACTGAAAGGGTAGATGGGAAAGAAAAATGAAGGTAGAACCAATCTTGAAAAAAAAAATGAGAGAAATGTCTTTGTCGATGTATTTCAGTTGAACCTTTTTATTAATTTGCTGTAGATTACTTTTTCCTCGCTAAACATGTACAGGTTTCTTTGCCTCCCTCCTTCATTTCGTTCCCTAAAAATTTTCCTTTTCTTTTATTTCCTTTTTTCTTTGTTTGAATTACGTCTGTGCTGACAGCCTTGTTATGTGCGTACTTTTACATCCAAACCCGAAAAAAAAGGAACTTTGTGATCCGTTCGGCGAGATTAGCGAAGGCTACGAATGCACTTGAGTTCTGTTTACTTTTGCGGACTCCTTCGCTGCGATTGCAGTGCCTTGCACGCACGTTTCGAAGCTAAAATGTCGATGGTATGAAACGATTCTAACAGAGTGGTGTTCAATATGTGGCTTCGAGCGCGGCTCTGTGTTGGAAACACTTGCTTCCCAATTTTCCCTTCCTATCCTTCCCATGCCTTTTGTTGCTGATTCCAACTTAAACAAAGATTCTACAAACACAAATATCTGTTCAAGCTGATTGATATCTCTGTTCACCAGTGCAACTGCGCGACACACACACACACACACACACTCATTGACAACAAAAAGCAATGAAGCACACGGAGAAAATGAGCGTGCCAGACATCGACGAGGTGCCGCTATCGAAGGACGAGGTCATTGCGCGGTGCCGCAGCCTCGCCGCCACGGCGCTCATCTTCGCCGTCACCATCTGCCTCTTCTACCGCAACAGCGGCTACGCGAACATCCTGCAGTACCACCCCATCTGCATGATGATCGCCTTCGTCATGGTGCTCCCCGACGTCGTGAGCGGCATGAAGCGCCTGAAGAAAAAGGAGAAGGAAAAGGCGGCGTCGCTGCCGAGGAACAATCTTTTCCGGGATGAGATGATTCTGCGGCATCAGCTGACGGCCATGGCGATGGAGTTTTCCGCGGCCCTCGGATTCGCCGCAATCGAGTACGTGAAGATCACCAACCACCGCCCGCACCTCATCTCACCCCACGGCGTCGTAGGTGCGGTGTGCGGTGCCGCCATCGTGTGTCAGATGGTGCTCGGCTCCACGATGCGCTACGCGCTGGCTCCTGGTGCTCCGCTGTACCGGAAGATCCTGCTGGCCCACAAGCTGGCCAGCCTCACCATCGTCGTTACGGGTCTCATGGCAATGACAGGCGGCCTTCTTGCCACGCCGTACGCGGAGTTGATGTTTCCATCGTCAGCGGTACGCACGGCTGTTGCGCTTCTTGCCGATGGCATTGCCGTGGCAGGACTGGTGATGTGAAGACCGCAGCGTAGAGAAGGCAAAAGTTGCTTTGCCATTGGACTCCGTAGTGCTGCTTGGTGAAAGGTCTTTTTTTGCTCTTAATTTGAGGAAACTCTATCGTTTTCCTGTTCTTGTTTTTTTCTGTGTCGTATCACCATTCGATATGCGTTTACGAGCATTGCTTTCGGTGCTCTTGTTTTTTTTTTTTTTTTTTGAGTAATCAAAAACTGTCCACTTACTACTTATTATCTTTTTTTTAACTGTCCCTTTAAAATTTCCTAGCGTGTTTCTGTTTTCAAAACAAGGCTCATCAGTGTTTTCCGTCCCATTTTGCACTCTTAACTCCTTTCATTCACTGATGTCGATGGGAACAAAAAGTCTTATTTTTCTTACAAAATCATTCTACGAACGCACCGAGCACACACATTTTAATCGTGCTTACAGTCTCTTTTTTTTTTTCTTCTTGTCATCATTACTAGTTTTACAGTCAACATCTTATTATTATTATTATTTTTCAATGGTTCTAGTTCAGCGATGTCACGTGAGGAATTAAACAAAATTGCGAAAATATTTCAAAGTGTCATTTAAAACGTCAGGCAGGCTTTCATTTTCAACATGCTATTACAAATCTTACTTTGTTTTCGGTAAAGCTGATCAAATCCTGTTTTTCCCAGGAAATGAGGTCACAGTGTTTGACGGCTGAATTGCTTCATCAGCTCCTAAAATGCTAGCCAAAATGTGCTTCGTTCGTGAAGCTACTTTTTATTTAGGCTCATCTTTGTCTTTAACTCCTTTTTTTGTTGTTTTAATTCACAAGGGGAACATTACCACAATAAAAGAACACGAAAAGCGTGAACCGCACCCGCGCGTCTCTCACAAAAAATGCTCCATTTGGACTACTGCGTAATCGGCGGCGGCGTGGTCGGGCTCGCCGTAGCGGCGGCGCTGGCGCCATTTGGCAGCGTGGCCGTGCTGGAGCGAAACACGCGGCTCATTCAGGAGACGTCCTCACGCAACAGCGGCGTCGTGCACAGCGGACTGTACTACCCCGCAGACTCCCTCAAGACACAGTTGTGCATGGCAGGCAACCGCAACATGTGGCACCTGCAACAAAAGTTTCCCGACGCCGTGACGGCGCGCCGTATCGGCAAGTGGATCGGCTCCTGTGACGCCAGCGAGAACGCGAAGCTCGAGGAGCTGATTCAAAAAATGAAGGATCGTCAAATTCCGTACGAGATGGTGCCGAGGCAGCGCGCGCGGCAGGAGGAGCCGTTGGTGCAAATGGAGACGATCGTGAACTCCACCAGCACGGGCATCGTCGACGTTCACACCCTCGCCGACTTTTACCGCAATGTTGTGGAGCAGTCGGCAGACGGGTACGTACTGTGCGGGTCCGACGTCACTCGACTTGAAATCCCGTCGAACACTTTCACACGCGGGGCGGCAAAGGCACCCGTACGCGTAACCGTGGCAAACACGTCATCCAGCAACGGTGAAACGTACGACATCGACGTGGACAAGGCGGTGATCTGCGCGGCAGGTCTGCACGCCAACACGCTCTGGTCGCGTCTCTTTTGCGATGGTGTGGCCGTACAGCAGCCACCGTCGCACCGCCTCTACGCGTGCAAGGGGCGATACGCCGGCTACCGCGGCACAGCGCCCGTATCGCGCTTGGTGTACCCGTGTCCGCTGCCAAACCTCGTGGGGCTCGGCGTGCATAGTGTGGTGGATGTCGCTGGGCAGGTCCGCTTCGGTCCAGACGCCGTCTACGTGGATTCCTTCGACGACGTTGCCGTCGCGGAGAGCGCTGCGGCCGAGGCGGCCTTTCTAGACAGCCAGTACGATGCGGTGCGGCGGTACGTGCCCAGCATCGAGCGGGCGCGCTTCTTTGCCGACTTCGCCGGAGTTCGTCCGAAGCTGGCACGTGCTGGCGAGGGGTTTCGTGACTTTCTGATCGAGTACATTGATGGCGTGATGGAGGAAGCGACGTCAGGTGATACTGCGTCTTCTGGTGATGACGTGAAAGATAGCAGAGCGTCTACCTCGCACAGCGGGAGCCTATTAAAGCCGACGATGAAGGCGGTCAACGGAGAGTTGTCGAGTGGCCGTGAAGGCGCAGCAGTTGTGTGGTTGAATGGAATTGAATCGCCGGGCTTGACTGCCAGCTCGGCGATTGGCGACTACGTTACATCGTGGTTGGTGGGACAAAGCGCTTTTGACAAGCACCTACCACCTTGGAGGGCATGAAGACTGTTTATTGTTTCGATTTTTTTTCACCATTTATCGTCTGTTTTTCTCCTCGCTGTTGTTTGACAGTTTCAAAAAGCGTCAGTGCAGCAACAACTTCAACAGATAATAATAACGTAAGAAAGCAAAACAAAGAGCTGACGATATCAGTAAGTAATGTTATCACCCTCTACTTAAACGTTTTCCGTCGATGTGAAAATGGTTGAAGATTCAGACACTGTGATGCTGATAATGGTTGTGTCTCCATGAATTCCGTTTTTGAAAAGTTGTATCTCATGCTCCTGTCATCCTTCTCGCCCTTTTTCTCCTGCTTTTTCTTCCGCTGCAATGTGCTGCGTTTTCCCTTTTAATGTTCCTTTTGTTGAATCACAAGTATTTTTTTCTTTGTCATACCTGCTTTTCATATTACTTAACTCTTTCTTTTTTTTTCCTCACCCGTTGTTTGTTTCTTTTTCCAGTTCGCATTCCGCAAAAAACGGAAGCTTTTGCGGCAACTCTTTTTTTTCTCCGTTTCTTTTGTTTCCTACACTTGTCCTTCAACTACGTGTGCTAAGCCAACTTCTGTTATTCTTCTTTTTTTTTTGTATTTTAAGCAACTGCATTTTGCCTCTGCCACGAGTTGAGACAGCCTTTTTGTATTTTGTTATCACTGTTATCGGTCTCCTTCGACCATCACAATAAAAAGCATTTAATAAAGCGTTTTTTTTTTCCTGGTACCTGCTGCCTTTTATTCCCCGTCTCTTTTTTTTGTTTGTTTGTTTGTTTCAGTTTGATAGAGGAGTGCGAGTGGTAGCTCTGTTCTGACCCATAGAAGAAAACAACAACAAAAAGTAAACTATACATTGTCTTGCATCACAATGACGGATGCGTCGTTGCCTACGCTGCCCAACACTCTGGAGGAGATTGCTCAAGAGATCAGTGCAACACAGGCTGCATTAGTGCAGAGCCTCCAAGACGAACTTGTCTGTGCTGTTTGCGGGTGCGTGTTCATTGATCCTCGCGTCTTGCAATGTCAGCACTGTTTCTGCCTCCGCTGCCTCTACTCCACGGTGGCGCGTGATCGCATGCCACAGCTCGACGTGCCGTGTGCCTACCGGTGCGAAGAACTCACCACGACGAAAGGTGACATCCGCACGCTCCCAAAGAATCACTACATCACCAACACCTGCATTATTCTACGGCAGCACCTCATGCGCAGGGCACGGCTGCTGGAGAAGAAGTTCAACCTTTTGGGGGAGAGCTTGATTGAAAAGGAAGGTGAGAGCGATGTAGAGGAGGCAGCGTCGTCTTTTGGTCCGGCTGATCAGACGGCGAAGCCAGTGGTGCAGAACGCTGGTATCTGCGAAAGTGCAACGGCAGCGCCCGTGTCTGCTGCGGCCACGTTGTTGCTAAAGAAAGAAAGGGACCTCGTGGCGGAGCTGTACGAGTGCGAGTGGTGCTCCTGCTCCTCGCCGTCGTGCGAGGTCTGCCCGTACTGTTGCAGTCGCGTCTGCGCCGAGTGCCGCGGACAGTTCTCGGACCACCAGTTCCTGTGCGTCGAGCCGAATCAGCCAGGGCATCGTCCACCGGAAGGCTGGCTCCCGGGAACCACCCCATCTGGCGTGGCGGCCTTCTCCGTAGCCCGCGGCGCGAGTGCGGCCGGGGAGGACGGGAATGAGGCGGCGCCGGCGACGGACGCGTACGCCAACGGGACGGCTCCCGGGCACGACGCCGCCTTCCCCTTTTTCTTTACCCCCTTTTTCGTCTCAACCCTTGTGAAGGAGTGCCTGGTGAAGCAGCACCACGCCCCGCTGCAGCTGAGTGAGATTGACGTCACCAACATCACCCCTGTGCGGCTTGCCGTGCCGGAGTACGCGGTGCAGTGCCAGCACCACACCACCGGCTTCTCCTTCGACTACGCCGTCCACCCCACCTTCTCCATGACGGAGGGCGTTACGGTCGATTTGACCACGCCGCATTGGACGGAGGCGGACGGCAAGCCGAGCTCGACGCTGTCCTTCCTCGCCAACGCGACGCGGCTGGGGGAGACGGTGCTGCACGACCTGCACAAGCTCAGCAAGGCCACCAGCGACGTCGTCCTGGAGCTGTCCAGCGCCGCCCACCAGGCGTACGTGCGGCGCAACAAAGGTTTCCACATGTACACCGTGCACGTGTGGGCGCTGGTGCGTGCGCAGTGTCAGATCGCCCGAGAGGCCTTTCTCCCGCACCTGGAGCGGTCGCGGCTGCTCGAGAACATCATGGGCGACCTCGTCACGTATCGTTTTCAGCAGACGATGGGCCGCGCCGCGCCGCCGCAGAAGCACGTCATCCGCGACCGCTGCATGGCGTTCCTCAAGACAGAGATCCAGCTGTGCCGCCAGCTCGACCAGGTGATGGAAGGCATCGATGCGGCCTGCCGCGGCATTTACACGCTGCTGGGACGAATGCGCGAGGCCATGAAGGAGCTCTCGCAGCCCAAAGTCCACCGCGGCGAGGAGCACAAAAAGTCACGCCAGAGCCGCCTGCGGTTCAGCGTCCAGCTCTTCCACAGCCGCGCTGAAGAGGACGGCGGGGAGGAGACAGAAGTGGCGAGCCTTCCAGAGAATAAACACGCACCGAGAGCAGCGCAGACGACGCGGCCGCGAACAGCGCGTACCGGGGCGGTGGGACGAGGTCAGGGCCAGTCCGCATCCGCACTCTCCGCCACGACCACCACCAACAATGCAGCCGGCACTGCCAATCAAGCGGCTCTGGATCCTATTTTGGCGGAGGACACGGTGTCGGAGAGCAGCTTCCGCGGGCAGGTCAGCGAGCACCAGGGCACGACGCAAGCGCTCACCGACTCGCTCATCTCGATCCTGCGCTGCTTTATGCAGGCCCGCGTGTGGGAGTGGTCGATGGGCAACACCTGCATCCGCGAGTGCGGCCTCAGCGAGGAGGACCGCCGCTCGCTGCTGCAGACGGAGGAGTCGCTGCAACTGCTGACGGATGAGCTGCTGAAGCGCATCTGGTCGTTTGGGCGGCTCGTGTACATCTTGGAGGTGCAGCAGGACGAGGCAGGGCCGGCGTCGTCGCTGGACATTTTGATGGACACGGAGACGCTAGCGCTGCTGGACCTGGGAATGGAGAACCCCATCTACGAGCACACAGAGGTCTTTGAAGGTTTGAAGGCGCTGTCGCAGCTGCGTAACCACTTGCTGAACGTCTCCTCGGCAAGCGTCCTAGCCACGCGCAACCCGGACACGCAGCAGGAGCTGCTCACCATGATGAGCTCCGTCCTGAAGACGACCATGCAGCACCAAACGACGGTGCTGCGGACCGTGACTGTAGCGGAGTCCGTGTACGAGCGGCGCTTTGCCGCATACTTGCGGAAGCGGCAGATGAGCGCTGACGTTGGGGAGGCCCCGCCCATCGGCGAAGGCACGCTGCTGGCGGTGGACGTCCTGAAGGCACTCCAGCAACGGGCCGACCTGCAGCTTACGCATACCAGCAGCGGTGCGCCGTCCACGCGTACCGGAACCATGGATGGTGGCGATGAAGGGTTTTTGTCGCAGCGGCCACTTCGCACGTCGTACCCCGTGGTGGCCGCGAGCCAGGGAGGCGACCACGCTGTCGCGCCGTCCGCGATCGCCTTCGAACACCGGCGCAACCCCCACACGCTCGTCGCTGACTTCTCGCGGCGTGACACGGCTTTGATTTCGTGTCAGCGGTACGGCGAGGCGCTGGTGCGTGCCGCAAACGGGCAGCCTCTGGACGAGGGCAGAAGCGTCTTTGACGCCTCCTCGTCGACCGCACCCGCAGCAGCAGCAGCAGCGGGAGTTGAATCAGCGTCAACAGACACGCAATCCAGTGTCATGCCAGGCGTGCTGCACCGGCTGCCCCCTCTTCCACCACCGCCTGCAGAAGAAAGGCCGGTGAGCGAAAGCTCTCCCTCACAACCGCAGTGTGGCGCCACCGAAGGAGACCCTGACGCTGCTGCTGAGCCTACGGCAGAGCAACACGAAAACACTGCGTCGGACGCGCGAGATGAGCGTGACGCAGAAGCGGCGGCGGCTGTAAACGAGCTTCACGGTGCCTCGGGTGATATTGTAGTGGCAAGTGCCTCGTCACCACCCCCACCCACTTCCTCTGCGTCGTCATCAGCAGCGCCGACGGCGGAGAGAGCGATGAATGCCGCCGTCGACGTAGCGAGCTCCCCTGCGACCAACAACGAGGTCCCAGTTACCGTGCCACCGAACCCGCTGCACGAGGAACTCCTCTTTGAGGCGGACTGCAGCAACTGTCTTGTGGAGACGGCGTCGGTGGTGCCCTCGTTGGCCGACTCCGACGGAAGCCGGAAGGCCGCAAAGCTCTTCAAGACCACTTTCCAGCTTCCCGCCACCACGACGTCGGTCAACCACCGCCGCGTCACCTATTTGCCCTTCTTTCGTGGCGTGTGCAGCTACAAAGGGGTAACGACGACGTTTTACGTGGATGCGCAGACCGGCATTGTCTCCGTTAACCCGCAGCAGCTGTGCACTGGCGGGCGGCGGCAGTTTATGCTGGAGCTGCTGAGCTCGCCGCTCTTTTTCATTCTCTTCAATTCCACGCTCAGCATCTGGCTCCACAAACGCTATCGGTTGGATGTCTTCTACAAATAAGGAAATGATTGTTGTGCCGCAGAGGCGAATCAAGGCAGCGCAAAAGGATTTGCTCTGAGTTTGGAAGGACAGGGTCTTTTTTTTTTTTTTTGCCGCACATGGGAGAAGACAGAGAAGAAGGAAAGCTACACCTAGTGTTTTTTTTTTTTCAACCCATGCCGCCACTGAGTCTCATGCGGAGGAGCGAATAAGCAGTGTTTACCACTGTTATCATCATTTTCGCTCTCATTCGTTTCATGGTCTTGAGAGGACACCCGCTTTTGTTGTTGTTATTGTTGAATCTGATCGTTGTGGGCAATGATTGTTGCGTTGCTACGTTATTGGCTTTGAACGTTTGTGTCGCAGGCTTCCATAGAAAGAATCGATACAATAATTCAATTTTTTTTTTTGCTCCCTACATGCACGACAAGTGAAAAAAGAAGAGAAAAATAAATTGCGAAATGAATACCGGGCTAAAACACACTTTCCTAAGTAGTCTAATATCTCAACTCTCAACGCCTAGATAAGGACAGAGACCCGTGACTTCTCGGATGTGCTCATCATACTGGAATCAAATAGCACTGGCATGGCTTCTGTTTTTCGGCTCCTCGGTGGCATTATCTGACTGTGAAAGTAAAACATTCAGTTGCGCATAGGTATGGCTCCCGCATCTAGGACAAATTCACTGTATTTTCTATGGGCTTCCCCTCTTTCTTCTCCTTTTTTTTTCATTGTTGCAGTGCAGCAAGTGAGCATTCTTCTTCATTTGTTAATCGATCGTCCTGCAGCTTTGCAAGCGTGCTGCTTTGCACTTTGTCTTTTTGTATTCGTTCTCAAATCCTCGAACCAAATAAAGAAAAACTTCAAAGTAGAGCAGACACTGACATGAAGTTTACGCATCGCGAGATCGAGGAGGACCGCAAGAAGCCCGTCGGCTCTCTCTTTATGGAGGCAATGGACAGAGACTCGCTGCCGTCTCGGGCACACCGCAACCAAAAGGCACGCTTCCTCAACGCGCACAGTCTGCCCGACACGCAGCTCTCCCTCTACGGCCACGACGCGACACCGCGCAGCTCCACTCCGCTGCACGGACGGCGTCACTTTGCGCAGAACGGGCGGCACACCGACTGCACGCGCAGCGACTACATCCGCCCTCTCAGCGGCGTGCGGCGCTGCCCGACTCCCAACGGTGGCACCGACCACATCGGCGAGAACATGACGCCACGCGCGTCGAGCCTCGTCCCTACGCCGCGGCAGAAGCGGCAGATCGCCCCGCCAACGCGCGAGTCCCCGACGCGACCGTTTTGGCTCGGCAACGACCGGTGGGAGACGACGCCACGCCGCAGCCGTGGGGCACCGCGGAGCTGCTCTGCCACGTGCTCGACGTACTCGCGTAGCAGCAGCTGCAGCAACTCCCGCGACCACCTCGCCGTCGGCTCCCTCCTTCCTTTCGAGGAGAAGCCGGTGGAGCGGCCCACACCGCCGCCGCTGCCACCGCGTGGGCGTCGCACGACAGGTCTACGCATGTTCCCGGAGCAGCGCTCGCGCAGCATGGACGATGCGCACCACGGGATTCGAATGGTGACCCCGCAGCCGCACTGGCGCTCCGTCGCGGACCGGCAGTGGGACTTTTTAGAGTTCGGCATTGCACGTCGGGAGACGCCGGCGCCACTGTACCGCAATCACAGCACGATTGACGTTGGGGGTGGTCCGATCATCGGCAAAGCGGAGCCGGAGACGCCTGTGCAGCGGTGGCGTGGTGGACGACGATCGTGTGTGACGCCCACACCGCGCTCGTACGACATCATTACCGGTCGACCTGTTCTGTATTGAAGCAGTACTGCTGCGCGCAAGAAAAAAAAAAAGTGAATTGTGCCGGCAGCGTGCCGCGAATACAGTTGCAGTGTTTTTGTTTCTCTTGTTGCCCTTCGTTTTTAGATTAGATTTTAGTGCTTTTACTGCATTTATATTGCTGCCTGTCCTGCCAACTCAAATCTTATTTCGGATCCACCCTCTTTATTCCGTTCAATAGAGTTTTTTTCTGTTTCCGCAATTTTGTGTCGTCTTCAGCTCATTACACGAACCTTTCTGTTTCTACCATTTTAGATTTTCTACTAGAATTCAATGCACACGAAGTAAGTGAGAGAGAAATACGTCAGCACGGAAGAGGTGTGCTCTGTCGCTGAAAGCAGAAGCTATGTTGTTTACACTGAGGCTCAGGAAATGCAGTACGCACGCTAGGTGTATCCAATTTGTTGTTGGCGGAACGGTGTCTTGAATAATGTGTTTTACACAAGTTGCGAGACTCAATGAGTTGCCTATTGTCTGTTGTCTTTGACATTCAGCTTCCAGAAAGAAAGAGAAAAACGGCTTTTTTTTTTTCAGCCGCTGTAAAGTGATGAAATCATACCTCCCCATATTAAAGTGCTCTTCTTGATCTCGAATTTCTTCGCTTCGTTCTTATGTTTTTTGTTTCTCCTGGGACTCTCACACCTCGCACACACACTACGTCACAACGTAAAAACAGGTGCTTTGCATTTCTCATTAACAGCCAGTGTTCTGTTTACATCACCTTCCTTTTTGTTTCTTTTCATTTCACGACGACCGCGTCAGGATGGTGTTCTACTTTACCTTAGCGTGCGACCCGTCGGTGCTGTGCTACATGGGCCGCGACAAGTACGAAAACGAGGAGCTCATCAAGTTCGGCTGGCCGGAGGACTTTTGGTTCCACGTCGACAAGCACAGCAGCGCCCATGTGTACGTGCGCCTCCCGCCAGGCAAGACGATGAAGGACCTCACGCCGGAGATGGTCGAGGAGTGCTGCCAGCTCACCAAGGAGAACAGTATTGAGGGCTGCAAGCTGAACGACGTCCGCGTCGTCTACACCCCGTGGAGCAACCTGAAGAAGACCGGCGACATGGCGGTGGGCCAGGTCGGCTTCCACAAGGAGGAGCTGCGCCGCTACCACACCATCGCCAGCAAGAACCGGCAGATGCTGAAGGCGCTGGAGAAGACGCGGGTGGAGAAGAACGACGTCGACTTCCGCAAGCTGCGCGAGGATCGCGATATGGAGGAGCGGCGGCAGCAGCGCGCGGACAAGGCGGAGAAGGACAAGCAGGACCGCCTCGACCGCGAGGAGCAAAAGCGCCAGGAGGACCTCCGTTCCTACAAGGGGGTGATGGAGGACAACAACATGCGTCTCAACACCGGCGAGGTGCCGGACGAGGATGACTTCATGTAAGGGATGACGCGTTTCCTTTGTCTAACAGAGTGGATTGTATTTTTCTGAGTTGCATGAAGAAAAAACTACAACCTTTGTTATTGTCGTTGTTGTCAGGTGGTCGAGTCTTTGTGTATTTTTAAATATCTTTAAAAACTAAAGAACCTTTCTTTTTCTTGTCACGAGAGAATGCGGACGGAAAGCAAAAGGCACTGTAATTTAAATAGGAAACGTCTCTATATCTATGAAGCGCCAGCTGGCGTGTAGCATCGAAGGTATTCGGCTACTTTTTTTTTTCGTCTCTTGACACTAAAGTTTTGTAAATAATAATTATAAAACCTTCCGTTACAAAATTCACGTACCAGCAGGACTGAAAGAGCGACATGAAAGAGCGAGGTGAATGCATCTTAAGTAAATTTTTCAGGTCAGCAATAGCATTCAAGCTCCACAACCGGTCTTCCTGAAAAGGAAAAACTACCGTTTTTGCTCTTTGGAAAATCCTGTCGTTTTCTCCATTTTCCACTTAATTCCGCCACACGCTTTTTTTTTTTTCGGTTTACCACTTTCCAAGTTTCTAGAAACCAAAGTTTTCACTCTTTATTTCAGTCGTCGTCGATCATCATACATGCAGTGGCGGCGAGCTGTCGGTGGGTTGGGCTGCGGTTTGCGCCGCGCGTCCGCTCCTTCTTTGATTGCTTTATCCGCGTCCGGCGTCGACTCACAATTATTCCGCACCTCTCTCTGTCTGTCAAGGCGTACTCTGCGCACGCGGGTCGGCGTCAACACACACGAGCTGCTGCGCGCTGCCGAAAAGGACGAGCCGGCGACCTCCACTCTCCGCCCACCACCGTCGGGGATGGACTTGAAGTACATCCTGTCCAAAGTTCCCGACGTGTCCTTGTACCAGACAGACAACGCGGTGTGGTCGGCGCCGAACTTCCGCGCGGCGTGGTCGGTGCTGCACAAGAATTACGCGGCGCTTTCCGAAAGCGAGCCGGCACGCGCACAGGAGTTGCGGGATGCCGACTGGAACGGCCTCGCGCTGTGCACGTCCTACGCGGAGACGCTGCACCTCATGTCGCTGCTGCCGCCGTCGCTGCGCACCGCCATCAGCACGCACCCGTCCTTCGACTCCGCCCAGGTGGAGGAGTTCTTCGTGCATGTAGGGCAGGACGTCGAGGTGCGGGGCAGTGGCGGGTGGGTCCTGCAGCTGCCTCCGCCCACCGCGGACGAGCTGCAATTCCTGGTGAAGCAGATCGGCCGCTTTGGCAGTGACGGTCGCGGCTGCGTGGCACACACGGCACACCGCGCGTCGGTCTGGCGCGGCCGCCGCGGCGAGGTGCTCGGAGTGACGGTGCGTGTCGGCCGCTACGTGCCCGGTGTGGCCCGCGCACTTCTCCCCCTCGCGAAACGCGGAAGCCTCCTCATCATCTCCAAGGCCGGCATGGGGAAGACGACGCTGCTGCGCGACCTTGCCTCGGCGCTGGCACAGAACTCCGGCATGCCGCGTGTGACAGTGGTCGACACGTCGAACGAGATCGGCGGTGACGGGCCCATTCCGCTGCCGTACCTCGGCCGCTGTCGACGCATCCAAGTGCCCTCGCGCGAGGACCAGAGCCGTGTCATGACGGAGGTGATCCAAAACCACAGCCCGGAGTATCTCATCGTTGACGAGCTGGCCACCGCGGCGGAGGCGGAGGCGGCGTGGTCGATTGCGCAGCGCGGCGTGCACCTCATTGGCACCTGCCACGGCGAGAGCCTCGAAGGACTGCTGCAGAACCGTGCGCTGAACCTGCTCGTGGGCGGTGCCGCGCAAGCCTTCCTCAGCAACGAGGAGCGTCGCCTGCGCAACAAGACGAAGAAAACGGTGTTGGAGCGGCCCTTCAACTCGCCCTTTCAGTTTGTTGTCGAGCTGCAATCGCGCAACCACGCGCACCTTTACGTGGATGTGAACAAAGCGGTGGACTTGGTGCTGGACGACCAGTCCGCACGTGGCAATGCTTCTGTCGGCGGTCCGGTAGACCTGCGCGAGCCGCTGCCAGCGCACATTGAGCGGCTGCTGGAGTTGCAAGAGAAGCAGCGACGGCAGCTGTCGAAACCTGTGCGAGATCAGGATGCGGAGGGCGACGACAAAGAGTTGCTGGACGACTTTCCCGCAACGCAAGTCGTCGACAGCGACGGATACTCCGTTCCAGCTCAGCAGCCGAGTCGGGACTCTATCCGGGGAAACGGGCGGACTCTGATGGATGCCCTGAGCAGCGACAGCGCGTCGGCACGTGCGAAGAAGAGCGGCAAGCACCGCCAGCGCAAAAACGCCGACGAGGAGCTGTACAAAGAGCTACGAGGTTTCTTTTGATCGAATCGATTAAAAAGAAGGAACTTTCGACTTTTGTTAGGTAGGGGCTGTTCAGCGTGCTCCGCTGGTGTGTTGCCCAACATGATGTTTTAAAACAGCCAACTCCCCTTAATTTTGCTGACGTCGATGATGCGACGGCGTGGTTTCGTTGTTGCTTATTTACAGATATTTGCTGATTAACGCAAAAAAAAAAAAGTGCTACATAGCTCTTAAATTTGAACGCATCTAGGGTAGAAGAATACCTTCTCTACGAACTGTCCTGCTTAGCGCTTCGTAACTTCCAACAGCGTTGCTCAAAAGCGAGATGGTGCGGGCAAATGAGGGTTGCAAAGCAGGAGGTTTTGGAAGGAGCATTCAGTTTTTCTTTTCTATTCGACTTTCTTCTGCCACCGCTTTACATTTGCTCACCCTCTCTCTCTCTCTCTTTCCAATTCTCTGATGCGAACATGTTTTCATTGTTTACACAATCGGCTCTTTTCTTTTCTTTGTGCTCTTGTTCTTGCCATTCTATTCGAACTTGCCGTCTTCAAGTCTTAGCTATTGATCGCATTGCCAGGGCTTTTCTCCGATTGCTTTTGTTTTTGTTGCCTTAGTTGTGCGCTCACTTAAAAAGAATGAGCGTCCGTTTCGGTGCATGCGTCGGCGCGCGCTGCTCTGTCGCTCGGTACGGCGTTGCGCTTCCGTCTTCAGTGCACTCTTGGGTCGAGTCGCGGCGTTTGCTTTGCTCCACCACTGTTGTGTGCCACCGCGCAAAAGTCACCGCCGCGCCACACAACTCTGGAGAGACACCCACAGCGACTATCAGCAGTTTTGCCAACGTGGGCGACAAGCTCACCTCGCTGCGCATGCAATTGATCTCTTTGAAGGCAGAAAACAGAGGCAATGACGCGGAGGCGCAGCGTTGCGTGAGAGAGGCGTGGGAGACGCTGCACGCGATTCCCGACGAGGAGGCGTCGCTGCTTCCCACGAGCGACCTGGCCGAGATTTTGATCTGCTACACCTTCTTCTCGCGCCACTGGGAGCGGGGCCTCGACGGCCCGGCAAAGGCTTCGTCCAGCAGCTTTGGACGCGCGCCGGGATCGCGGCCGGCGCCGCCGGAGGAGGAGGCGAAGTCTGCGGCGCAGCCGGAGTACCGTAGTGCACAGCGCTGGGAGGCAACCGCGGCGACCGGCACGGCTGCCAAGACGAACTTCAGTCACGTCCCGCAAGCAACGGATGTCGTTGGTGCAACGAAGCGAGCCAGCCCGCTGGACGAGATCCTCGACTTCTAGGTGATTTCGGTTGCACAGTAGTATGGCGTTAAAAGGATTGCCGCTTTTTTTTGGTGCAGTCTCTTTGTCGGAGATGGAAGCATGTTTCGTTTTCGCTTTTTTAAACCTCAGATTGTCTACTTCATTAAATGTTTTCACAAAAAGAAAAACTCGCATTAATTTGCTGAACTAACAGCCTTTTCTGCGTCGAGTGCTTTCTGCGCTTCTTAACTGTTCAGTGAATGATTTTTTTATTACGACGCCTGAGGCTTCCCCATGCGCTCGTCATCCTTTTTTTTTTTTACAAAACCTCTACGACCACCCTCCCTTTTTTTTTTTTTCACAACAGTCAAACCAACGTTGCTTTCTTTTAGTTTTCTCACCTTCTCATTCTCCATTACCACCACAACTCACACACACACATTTCCTTTCCCTTTCCCCCCTTTTTCATTAAGTAAAACGAACGTTGGCCAAGCGGAAAAGAGAAAAGATGCCCGTCCCGTTCTACTGGCGCGTGACGTGTCGCGCGTACCAGTGCGTCATCTACCTCATCAGCCACGTCCTGCGGTGGCGCACGCCGATTATCATCAAGGGTGCCGGCTCGCTCTCGACGCTCCCGGCGTTCGTGCGGGGCGTCAAGCTGCACCGCGGTCTGCTGGTCACGGACGGCCCCATCATGAAGCTCGGCCTCGCGGACGACCTCATCAGCGAAATGAAGAAGCACGGCGCCGAGTTGACCATTTACCAGGACGTGCTGCCCAACCCGACGCTCGAGATGGTCGAGGCGGCCAACACGCTCTACAAGGAGAACAAGTGCGACTACCTGATCGCCGTCGGCGGCGGCAGCGTGATGGACTGCGCGAAGCTGGTCGGCGTCCGCCAGGCGCGTCCCCGCACACCGCTGGGGGCGATGCGGGGCATTCTGCGCGTGCTGTGGCCGCTGCCGCCGATCATTGCCGTCCCGACGACGGCTGGCACCGGCAGTGAGTGCACCATCGCCGCGGTGGTCGTGGACGCGGCGCACAACGACAAGTTTGCCGTGATGGACCCGTTTCTGGTGCCGAGCTACTGCGTGCTGGACCCGAAGCTGACGGTGGGGCTGCCGAAGTTTATCACGGCGACGACCGGGATGGACACGCTGACGCACGCCATCGAGGCATACACGAACGTCTTCCACTACCCGTACGTGGACAAGGCGGCGCTGCGCGCGGTGGAGCTGGTGGCCAAGTACCTGCTCCGCGCGTACGAGAAGGGCGACGACATGGAGGCGCGGGAGAACATGCTGCAGGCCGCGTACCTGGGCGGGCTGGCCTTCACGCGCGCCTGCGTCGGCAACGTGCACGCCGCCGCGCACGCCGTGGGTGGCATGTACAACGTGCCGCACGGCTTCGCGAACGCGGTTATCCTGCCGCACGTGCTGGATATGTACGGCGGCGCGGTGGACAAGCCGCTGGCCCGCCTTGCCGACGCCGCGGGGATTGACGGGGCGAACGAGAAGGAGAAGGCGACCAACTTCATTGCTTGGATTCGCGAGCTGAACAAGCGCATGCAGATCCCCGCCACGCTCGGCGCCGACGACGCGCGCTACCGCATCCAGGACAAGGACATCCCATTCCTCGTCCGCCACGCCCTCCGCGAGGCGAACCCGTTTTACCCGGTCCCCGTGATCTTTGGCGAGGCCGAGATGACGCGCGTTTTTGAGATTGTGAAGTAGTGCTGTTTCTTTTGTCTGTATGGTGAGTGCAGCTGCTTAAAATTGGAAAGGGTTTTTTTTGTTTTGTTTTTCGTTCTTCCTTGGAAAGCGTTCTTTGTTATTACTACTTAATCTTTTATGTCTTCTGTTCCTGCGAGCGTTCGTTACATCTAAAAAAGAAAAAGTAAAAAACAATTAGAGAAAAGCGGAAAATGCCGGTGTTGAAAATGCCGCAGTCAAGAAAACAAATCGCAATTTTCACGTTACCTATCCCCGCTCCCTCCTCCTCCCCTAGCCTAGCAGCCAGCCCTCCCGCTCAGGCATCCTCCTCTTCTGCCAATAGGCCCATTCCGAAGCTGCTTCAAAAAAAAAAAGGCAGGCCACTGCGAGAATCGAACTCGCGACCCCCACTTTACGAGAGTGGTGCACTGCCACTGTGCTAAGCGGCCACGTTTCCTCGCGTATGTTTCAAACAGTTTCAGAAGAAGAAGAAAAGGACGGAAGACAAAGCGAAATTGGAGAGAACTGCCGGAGTGACGCGCGGCACTTCCGCCAGCAGAAATATTAATGCTTCGTTCCTCATTTTGATGGCTTCACTTTCACCACTTTTATTGTTTTTGCAGGTTTTCGTTTCTTTTCTTTCTATGGTTGACTGTTTGAATGGAAAAATGTACACAACTCGCACCGCGCCAACTGCTGCCAACAACAAAAACGAAACCAAACAAAACTCTCCAATTCTCTCAATCACGCGTCGCAATCCGACTTGAGGTAGTTCACGTCGATCGCCTCCGGCAGCTGAATCTTGCCGGGCTCCGCCGCCACGGCCTGCACCGCCTTCAGCGCGTCCTCCACCGGCTGCAGCAGCGCGCCGCTGCCGTCGTGGAGGAGGCTCACGTTCTCGTAGGTCGGAATGGCGACCGGCTCCCACGCGCCAAACGCGCGCTGCGTGGTCCGCAGCAGGGCAACGCACGTCGCCACGTCCGCCGCGCCGCTGTGGTACGCCGCGACTGGCGCGTCCGCCTCCGTCACGACGTCCTGCACGAAGCGCACCGTCGCCGTAATGCGCGCGAGCGTGTCGTGCAGCTGCGCCTGGCTCTGCTGAGCGCGGTGCTGGCACTGCTGCTGCAGGCTCGTCTCCAGCGCGTCCAGCCGCGACCGCAGGCGGGTGAAGCTCTGCGCCACGTCGTTGCGCACGCGCTCCTGCGACTGCGCCACGTCGCTCTGCGCCGCCTCGACGAGGTCGAACACGCCGCGGATCTCCTGCGAGAAGGTCGTCGCGTTCTGCACCCACCGCTCCAGCCGCGGCACCTCCTCGCGCGCGGCCTGCTCGATAGGGATGCAGTTCTCTTGCGAGTAGCCGTCGTAGTAGAGGCAGTGGCTGCAGAGAAGCCGCTTCTCCGTCGGCGACCAGAACTCCACCGTCTTGCTCGCGTGCACCGTACACTGCAAGTCGCCGGAGCCGCGCCGCACGAGGGAGGTGGCCGGCAGCTGCGGCGATGCAGCTGGTGGCGGTGGCGGTGCTGATGGTGGAGCCGCGGTGGTGCTGTTGCCGGTAGCATCGCTCTTCCCATTTCGAGTAGACGGTTTAGCCGCGCCGTTGCCCTCGCCCTCGCCCAATCGCCGCGCCACCTTCACCGGCTCCATCGGCGTCACGTACACCACGAAGCGCGGCATGGCTTGGTGCATGTGGCACAGCGCCACCGCGTTGCGCGAGGGCACGTGGAAGGAGTCGAAGCCGGCGTCCTCCAGCATCTCCAGACACTGCTCCATCGAGAAGCGGTAGAGGTTGGCGTTGAGGTCGTGCGCCTCGTCCTTCGTCACGGTGCGCGCGCGGCCGACGGCGACGTCGAAGGCGACGAGTGCCCAGCCACTGCGGAAGAGCCCGCTCAGCTCCTGCGCCGGTGCCGAGAGGCGGGTGGCCTCGCGGTTGTACAGCACCACTGCGCTGGAGCACAGCGTGTCGGCGTCGTCGTGGTTCGACAGGCCAAACGGCGCGCCGGAGACACACGCCTTCTCCATCTTGCTGAGCGTCGCGGGGCTGCAGAGCTTCCACAGCAGCTGCAGGTCAGGCGCGGCCGCCGTCGCTGCTGTCGAGCGCGCCGGGTGCATGCGCGAGACGCGGTCGATGAGAGGGCTCCACGCCTCGGGCGACGCCTCGACCGCCACGAGGCCCTCCGTCGGCGACACCTGGTACTCCTCCCCGGCCTGCGCACCGAGCTTCATTAGCAAATACTCGGCCTCCTCTTTAATCTTAGCGGGCGACCGGTGCGGCGGGCTGAAGGCGTTCTCGCGCAGGGCAGCGCTCAGCGACGACTTGTTCGGCGACACGCGCGATGCTGATGACGTCTCCGCCGCTGCCGGTGGTGGTGCCGGGCTGCTGCGGTGCTGCGGGTTTGGCGCCAGCACGGATGCACGCTCGCGTGCCGCCGCCGCGACGGCGGACGCAGGCGACGACGTGAGGGAGGGGGGCTGCGGCCGCGTTGCCGACGGCTGCGAGCGGCTCTGCATCCACCGCTGCCACTCCTTGGCGAGGGCGGCGATCTGCAGCGGCGTGAAGTCGTTCATGTCCTCGGCGATGGTCAGGAAGAGGTCCTCGTTGCAGTAGACGAGGTCGTTGAGCGTGTAGCCGGAGTCCTTCAGCCGGCTTGTGAAGCGGCCCCACAGCGCGGACATGGCGAACAACAAACAACGGCAAATAATAATAAAAAAGGAATTATTGATCTATGAAACTGAGGTCACTAGATAGTTTAAAAAACCTCAAACGGCGATGCCTATGGTTTGTCGCGATGAGACCTTTTGCGCGCCAGGCAAACAAAAAATGGAAAAAAAGAGAGGGAAAACGATTGAACAACAAAAGAGCTACAGTGGTACAACACAGGATAATGGTACAATAATGCAGGCAACACGGCGAGAAGAAGCTGGCGTGTGAGTTCGATAAACGTCTGGTGACACTACAAAAAACGGGAAAAAATAAAGGGCACGACGGTGGAGCGCTCTGAAGGGGAAAGAAGGTGGAAGGATAAACAAAATATTTAAGGTGCTTTTTTTTTTTTTTTCAATCAATCGTTTCACCGCGCGACTGCTCATCACGTCGTACTGCGTTGGGAACTGGCACAAACAAGATTTGTAAAGAACCCGTTTTTTATTCTAAACGAGAAGAAATTATTTAAACATGCCAGCTTTTAAAGCTCTTCGCGCTGCTTTGCGCATTTCATGAGGGTTTTTCCTTTATTTGCAAAAGTTACGAGACTAAGCCGGTGTTGTATAGCGGGCAACAATAAGAAGTGAAGCAAATAGACAAAAAAAAAGACGTGAAAACTGTGTGAAAAGCATACGCTAGCAGGCGTGAGAACAATGTTACAGAACAAAAGAAAATAGAAAATGAAATCTTAAAGCACGCTTTACGCGGAGGAAAAGGGAAGAACAAACAAACAAACAAATGTCAGCACTTTCGACGATCGCTGCTACGGGTCCTCACTACGTCGTGGCATCCTTCAGGTTCAGTGCAATCACCAAGTCCCCAAACGGTGCGGGGGCCACGTGGTGCAGCCTCGCCGTCGAGCACAGACCCAGCAGCGACATCAGCTGCTCCACTGCTGCCGTCTGCGGCTGCGCCTTCTCGCGCTCGACAGCACCGCCACCGCCGTCCTCCTCCTCCAGCAGCTCGTCCAGGTCTGCGCTGCTCCAGCCAAGTTGACTGTCCAAGTCCAGGCCAGACAACGCGCCGACGGAGGCCGTCGCGAGCAGCGAGCCGAGCTGCGGATACTTCGGTGACGAGGACTTCGACCCACCCCCGACGTGTGCCGCGCTGGGCCGCCGCCTCGTCCCCAGCGGCGACATCGACGCCGACGTTGACGGCGAGGAGGAGGAGGTGTCCTTGCCCGCACTCACGAGTGTGCCCATCAGCCGCACGTGCTCCGCCTCCGATAACTGCATGACGTCCTCGAGATGCCCCACCGTGCAGGGCACCGCGGGCTGCGGCTGGGTGGATGCAGCCGGCAGCGGTGAGGCGAGGGCATTCGATTTCGCCGTGGCGCTGCCCACGACCGAGGAGAAGATGGACGGGTTGTACGGCCCCAGCGGACTCGACCGCGACTGCCGCACCGCGTCGGCGTCGAAGAGGTCGGAGATCTCGGGCGGCGGCAGCACAAAGTCCGACATCGCCGGCAGCGGCGACTTGCGGTGTGTCGTCAGCAGCGGCGAGATGCGGCTCATCGGGCTCACGCCGGTCTGGCGATTCACCGAGGACGGCGAGGTGGAGGCAGGGGCCAGGTGCGGCGTGGGCAGCGACGACTTTGCCAGCGACCCGAGAAACTCCGGCGACGTCGACGGCGATGGTGCGTCGCTGTCCCCTGCTTGCGTGCGGGACGCGGGGCTGCGGGTCTGGATCGGCGACGACCGCTCCAGCACCGCCACGGCAGCAGTGCTCGGAAACTCCACCGTGTTCGGCAACGGCGGTGGCGGCGCGGTTTGGTAGCGCCACGCCCTGTTCACCACCACGTCCACGCGCACAAAGTCCTCGCTCGACCAGAGGTACTGCTTCTGCGCAGAGGCCGGAATGGTCGGGCAGTCATCAGCTGCGTCGTAGAGGCGCAGGGAGACCTGGTTCAGCGGCGACTGCGGGCTCGGCACCGAGGCAGAGGTTGCCTCCCGCGCAAGCGGCGACAGCGGCGACGAGTGCGCGCGGCTCTCGAAGTCGTCAGCCGCGCCGTTGCCTCCCGCGTCGTCCGCTGCTGTGACGCAGCTCTGCAGCACCACCCCGTAGATCTCCTGGCACCGCAGGTGGGCGAAGAGGACGCGGACCAGCGTGTTGAGCTGCTCCAGCTGCTCGAAGTCGCGCGGGACGGAGTGCTCGGTGCTGGGGTCGCGGTAGTCCTGCAGCGTCCACACTTCCACGGGGGCTTTGTTGAGAAACACGGCGATGTAGAGCGGTCCGCGAAAGGCGTGCGTCGCGGCACTTGCTTGACCGGCAGGAGTCGCACCGCGGAGGCTGGCGCGCCGCCACAGCTCCTCCGCCTCAGCGTAGCCGCCGGTGTCGCGCATGCACAAGCCGCCAAAGTGGAACGTCACGGGGCCTTTTTCGTGGTCCTTGAAGTTGGGAGAGCGGGCGTTACGTATGAGGCGCAGCAGGTTCACCAGCAACGGGGTGTTGTCGACCGCCGTCCGTTGAGCGTCCATTGTGTTTGAGGTGAACGGTGGAAAACAAAAAAAATGTGTAACTGTAAAAAAAAAAAACAAATTATATATAAAGAGATTGTAATAGCTGAGATGCACAATATAAACGAGTTCTATTCAGGCAAGCACTAGGAAAAAAGGTAAAAAACAACGATGAGGGAATGTAGTGGCGATGTACCCGCACTGTTGGTTCAAGATCGACAACCAAAGAAAGCAAAGTGAAGAGAAAGAAGTGAAATAGGAAAGCTGAGCTAACAAAAAACAATTTTTAATAAAAGAAAAATAAAATGACTGTTTATTGAGAGACGTCAAAAAACTCCCTAATTAAGTTGCATAATCGCCGGCAGGTTAAGAAGAATCGCGATAAGAACACTCCGTACTCGATAAACGTTTTTTTTGCCTCTTCTTTAGTCGACATTAGATACTTAGAATAGAACAGGAATTAAACTTGTGAAGACGAAGAGCCAGAAAACCGCAAGGCTCAGACAAAAAAACGCACCGCCACAACACAAAGCAAACAACCAACTATACAATCTGCCTTTACCGATGCGGCTACATCTGGCGCATCAGAATGTCCTTGCAGTAGTCCACTTCAAAATCCTCCAAGTCCTGCAGGTTGAGCGTCAGCGTCCACAGGCCGTGCGCCTTCACCTGGCGGCCCTCGCTGATCGGCGCGTTGGCGGCGGCCAGTGGGTCCATCGTGCGCGTCACCGCCCACTTGCGCTCCAGCGTCATCTCCTCCCGGAAGCTCTCCACCATCAGGTTCAGCACAATCCGCCCGATCGGCACCACCTCCCACAACTCGTCCGTCTGCTTGCGCTTAATCTTTGAGATGCGGTGCACCTTGTCCGCGTCCTGGGCGGCCCAGGCGGCGAGGTGGATGTGGCGTGCTCCCTCGCAGGTGCCGAACATCATATAGTCGAAGTTGGACGTTTTCTCCGAGACGTCGATGCAGCAGATGTCGCGCACCTTCAGCGAGCGGAGAATGTCCGCAATCTCCTTCACATCCTCGATGTGCGCCTTGTTGGCGTCCTGCCACGTCTCGTCAATGACGCCGTTCACCTCCATCTCCAGCAGCATCTCGGCGAAGCGCTCGTCGTCGTAGGGGAGGTGCGAGGGGTCAGGCAGCCGGCTGTCCGCGCTGTCCACGGGAAGATCATCGTCGCGCACCTCAGGCTGTTCCGCTTCACCGACAGCTGCAGGCCCACGCCCGCCTTCCTCAACCTCCGCGAAATTCGTCGTTTCTGCCACGTGCACATCCGAGTCCGCGTAGCGTGCCTCCTCGCCAAGGTCCAACCCGGCCCTCGTGTTGGATCGCACGTGCGCCGCACCTGCCCCATTACCCTCAGCGCTTCCCTCCAACGGTACCTGCAGGCGGGAATAGCGAGCATTTTCGTCCTCGGGCACAGCGCGGACAACACCCAAGACTTCAGAAGCGGTCGTGCGAGCGGAGGACTCAACGCCACTGCTCTGAGAAGAGTTCGTGCCTGCCTGCTCCGCCACATCGCCGTACCCTGCAAGGCTGTCAATGTCAACAAAAAAGTCGTCGTTCGCTGAAGAGGACGAGCCGGCGGGCTTGCCAACGCGCAGCGGGACTGTCGCAGCGCAGAAGAAACGGCGGCTGACAACAAGGCGGCGACGGGCAACGGGTGCGCTGGTCAGCGCGCGTACAACGGGCAATCGACGCCACATCGCAAGGGTGGATGCGAGGAGGAGAGAAAGAACAACAACCGTTTTTTTTTTTGGACTGCGTTCGTCGAGATCGAACGGACGGAAAGAGGGAAAGAAACAGTTCGAAAGAGAGTAGAGAGAGAAAAGTAAAGAAGAGAGAGCTAGCAGTCAATTGTAACGACGAAGTGTTGTCCTCCCTTTTCTCAGCTGCTGTAAATCATGCAGAAGTGAAAACCCTTCAACTCCAATTGGAGAAATACGAAAATTGTTGTGTCACTTAACCTTCAATTTTAATTGTCCAATTATTCACATATATATGAAAGGTGCAGTAAAAACATGTATTCTTTGTGGAGGAAAACAAACAAACAAACAAAAAAAAAACGAATGTCTAGTAAACAAATTTAAAATCAGGTAAGAGAGTCTAAATGTGGTGTATCGAAAGTAAATAGCCAAAAGGGGAAAAAACCATGTTTAGGAGCGTCGGACAGCCATAGTGACTGCCGTTCAATGCCACAATCAATGCGGCTACAAAAGAGAAAAGCTCGCCGCTACGTACAAAACTGTATCCCAGACATCCTCGTCACAAAAACAACAGCGTAGAGGAAACGGAAGCAAAAAGAAGACGGGATGTTTAAGCTGAGTGAGAACCGCAAGCGAATCGACTTGCGGCAACAAACATCGATGGCAAACAGAACTCAAAGGAATAAAGCATAAAACGATTGTGAAGGTGGTGAGCTGCTCTACAGGTGAAGAAAGGAAACAACAACAAAAAAAAGAAAAAAAAAGGCAAGCGTTGGCTTCGCAAACTATACATACAGCGCCACGTCAACAAGGCGCTTCGAACATCTATTAGTGATCATAAACAAGAGACAAACAAACAATTAAAAGGAAAACAAAAAATGACGAGCACTAACCAACATGAGCACCGCTCTCACGCCTCTAAATTCCCCACCCACGTCACACGGCTGTCCGCATCCACGTCCTTCGCCCCGCGAACATTTCCGCGCAGGTCGTTGTCGCAAAAGGTGCCGCCACCGCCCTTGCACACCCACACCCCCTCATACGCATTCTTGGTCAGCGTATTGTGGATGACATGCGGGGTGCCGCCTGTCGTCACCAGCAGCCCCGCATTCTGGTTCATCCGCACCCGATTCTCCTCAATGATGCCGGCGCCGTTCTCGAAGACGTAAATGCCGGCCTCCTTGCCATCCTCGATGACGTTCTTCGTAATCTTCGGCGTCGCACCGGTTTTCACCAGCACACCGGCCTTCCCGTTCTTGCGAATCTCGTTGTCCGACACAAACGGCGCCGCCCGCTCGCAGCAAAACACACCCACCTGCGCGTTCGACAGCACCCGGTTCTTGCGGAACACCGGTGCGGCGGACGGGCCTTTCACCACGATGCCGCAGCCGGCATTCTGCGCAATGACGTTGTACTCAATCACGCCCGAGGCGTCTTGGCAGAAGATGCCGGCCTCGGCGCCGTCCGTGATGTGGTTTGCCCGAATGCGCGGCGTCGACTCGCGCTTCAGCAGGAAGGCTGCGAAGCCGCAGCCAGAGAAAGTGTTGCCTTCATAGAGCCCCCGCGTGCGCTCCATCAGCACCACACCAGCCGTCGTGACGTCAATGAAAGTGCACTTCGTAATGACAGGCTCCAGCGGCCGAGTGGCGGCCTCGTCGTCCTCCTCCTCCACGCCGGCGTCGGCGCTTCCGGCGCTCTTCTGCGCAGGCGGGGGGAAGTGGGGCGACTGCGGGGGTCGTGAGGAGGAGGAGGAGGTGCGCGGCGCCGCGGACGACGTGCTGCGGCTGCCGGTGTGGTGCCGGCCTCCGCCAACCGCCACGCCGCTGCCCTCCACGCACGAAATGCGGCACTTGTGCAGCCGCCACTCCCCACCCGTGATCGACACCGCCGTCGGCCGCGATGGCTTCTTTGCCGCTGCCGCAGCCCCCTTGTCGGTGCTCCCGCTCGCCGCGTTGTGGTTGGCGTCCAGCTCCCGCAGCTTCGCTCGGCTGCGACCGACGTGGCGCACAATGAAGTTCTCGACCGTGCCCTTGCCCGACTGGCAGTGCAGCGCAAATGGGCTGTCCGCCACCTCCAGCATCGGCGGCGGCGACTCGCCCACGAGGCGCAGGCTGTCGGGCAGCCGCGCCGTCAGCACCAGCGGCACCGTGTGCGTGGTGTTGCCCGCGACGACAATCTTGCGAATGTGCGGCATCGTTTCTACCACCTGCAATGCCTGCGCGAGGCTCGGCACGTCTTGCGGCACGCGCAGCACGGTGTCGGTGACGCCGTTGTTGCCCGAGCCGTCGCGGCGCGCCAGCAGACTCTGCGTGACGGAGAACTCCGACATGGACATGCTGCTGCTCGGCAGGGCGAGCTGGAAGCGGTTGAAGGTCTTGCCGTTCATCTCGCGGTCGCGCGGCAGGGTGCGGGAGACGTTGCCGGAAGGAAAGAAGCTCGCGTTCTGCATGCTGCTGCGTGCCTGGTCGGACGTGTTTGCCGGGGACGTGCCGCGGGAGAAGGACAGCGTCAGTTGCTGCTGCGGTGACGTCGTACTGGAGGGCGTGCTGGCCGTGCCGCTGCAGCCGTTCATCATTGAAGACAGGCTCGTGCGGTCGTGGCACTGCCGTGAGTGGTGCTTGTGTCGCGCGCGGTCGCACCCGGCGCAGAAGGCGGCCCTGCAGCTCGCGCACATCACCGTCGCCGTCTCCACCTCGCAGACGTCGCAGAGGGCGTCGGGAATCTTTGGGCAGCTCATGCCCGCAAAGAGACTCGCCGACATGCCAAGGTGCGGCGACGGCGTCGTGATCGCGGCGAGGCGCTGCAGAATGGCCATCGGCTCTGGCCGGTCCTGCGGCTGCCGCTGCAGCATGCTCCGCACCAGGTCCGCCAGCTTCGTCGAGAACTTCATCTTGGTGATCTGCTGCACGACGGTGTCTGCGGCCTTTGGGTTCTCCAGCACCATGCTGTTGATGGGTTGCTCTCGCAGTGTCAGTAATTCCAGCATCACAACGCCGAGGCCCCAGACGTCCACCTTGCCGTCGTAGCGCTGCTGCAGCATGCGCTCCGGGGCCAAATAATAGGGCGTCCCCACAGCTGAGTTCCGGCCCAGCCCGACCGTGGCAGCGAGTCCGAAGTCACCCATTTTGATGTCTTTGTACTCGTCAAAGAAGATGTTCGTCGGCTTCAGGTCGCGGTGCAGGAAGCCCTTTTCGTGAATGAAGTGGAGCGCCGCCGCACCCTGCTCCAGCCAGGACAGCGCCTGCGCCTCGGTGACGGGGTGCGTCCCCGTCTCCATCCACTTCTGCCGCGTCTCCCGCACCAGCCCCTGCATGTCCCCGTTGCGGCACAGCTCCATCACGAGACACACCGCAATCTCGTCCTTGCCGAGCCACTGCGCGGCCGCCGCAGTGTGGGGCCCCTGCCGACTCAGCAGCGACGTCGGCACGAAGGCCTGCCCGCGTGCGTCGGCCGGCGGCGCAGCACCACCCGCGCGACCCTCTCCTGCGTTGAGATTAACCTCGCTGTTCGACAGGCTGCACAGCTTCAGGCTGTCTTCGTCGCGCTGGCCGCGTGATCGCCCCTCCTGCACCGGCGTGCCACCTTGCTCGCTCTGCACCGCAAACTCGTGGCGCAGCTTGGCGCTGTTGAAGATGAGAAAGAAATCAACGTAGGAGACGATGCTGGGATGGCGCAGCTGCAGCAGCACTTTGATCTCCTTGAGGGCGAGGTTGACCTGCTCCTGGTCCGTGCAGCAGATCACTTTCATGGCGTAGGCCGTCTTGGAGGTGTTGTGCTCCACCTCGTAGACCACGCCTTGCGCGCCATCGCCGATCTTCCGCTTGATGGTGTACTCCTCCATTTTTGAGAAACGAGACTGATAGATGTAGAAGTAAACACTACTGTAATTGCAATACAATGGACTCTATGCGTCTAAAATGAATGTAGAAAAAAAAGAAAAAACAGTTCTAAAATAAAAATCTGGTTTACCAATAAGGGAAATGTGCAGGTTCTTGTTCTACTCGGTGAAGTGCAGCGAATGCATCACAGTCGTCGTCGAGAAGCCAAAGAGAGAGAGAGCAACAACAACAACAAAGAATGGGAAAATGAATCGAAGGTAGGATGTGCAAATCTATAAACGTTGAAAAACAAGTCAAATACTTCGCACTCTTCTTTTTCGCGAGCTTGAAATGTGGAAAGGTCCGCAGGTCCCTCTCCAAAAAAATAGAATCGCTGGAAAGAGAAAAAGAAAAGCTTCACGTGTTTACTGCTTCAAAAGCAACGCTGTTGCTAACCCAATAATAATAATTTGATAGAAGGTGTAGAGGGAAGGGAGAACAGTTAGGAGTAAGTGTAGATCTAGAAGAGAAGCAGGCGAAGAAGCGTAGAGCACGTATTTTTTCTGTCAAACGTGACAATCACGTGCAGCGAAAGTTTTAAACACACGTTTGTTCTTCATCTCGTCCTAGTCTGATCAGAGACACGCACATTGAAAACTGTTAAAAGTGATACCTTTTCGTTCAATCTTTTAGTTTTAGGATTTTAACCAGCAGGAAAGGGATATAATCGTTGATAAGCAACGTTCAACAAAAGGTAAGAAAAGCAGGTGGAAGAAAGAAAAAAAATGCAGAGAAGGAAAACATGTATAGCGTGGAGATAAAAAAAAAGGGGAAAAAAGGTATGGATTTAAAAAGCGGCATAATAGGCGGGCCGCTTCGACGTTGGCAGTGAATTAGTGGGAAAGAAAGAAAGAAAAAGTGAGCTTAAAAAAAGCGCGATTCACAACACCTTTTTTTTTTCACCATGATCAAAAAAAAAGACAAGAGGACGGAAAGACTTGCTACTGCGTAAGAAACTCTCTGCACTCCGCGTACGCGGCTTTTTCCAGACAATGCAGCTCCTGCAACAAGCGGCGCTCAATGGCCGTGGCCAGTCGAATGCGGGTCACCAGCGGCCACGTTCGGCACTGCGCACGCGACGCGACATAGCTAATGTACTCCGCGGACGGGTTGTTCACCAGGTTCAGGTAGTCTGGCGCAGCCGTCAGGAGGGACTCCACGGGGTAGATGGTGACGTCCCCGCCGTAGTCCTGCGCAAAGGCGAGAAACAAGACTTCCCCGGCACCGGTGCGCGGCAGCAGCCGCAGACTGAAGAGCACCGTCAGCACCCACCCCATCATCGCCACCCACACAAACCACATCTTTGACACCACTGACGGGCTCGTTGACACCACGAGGTCCGACGACGGCGGCTTCAGGAACGGGATGACGTACGGGTTCACCTGACTGACAATGAGGTAGTCGACACCGAAAAGCTGCGTGAGGAGACGGCGCGGAATGTCCTGCGCTACACTTCCGTCGCACCACAGCTCGCCAGGGAGGTACGGCGCAAAGGTGCTCGCGGCGGACGGCGGCTTCTCAATCAGCTGCACCGCCGTGAAGAGCCCAGGCAGTGCACAGCTCGCACTGACGGCACTCCAGATCACCACGTCCGGCGCCGTCACGTAGTTCAGCAGCGCGTGTCGGTCGGCGTGGGTGCCTTCAAACTGGCTGCGCGTCACCGACACGTTCAGCACTTTCCCGCTCAGCTCGTAGGCCTCGAGGAAGGTGAGGTCGCCACACTGGCCACGCATGCACTCCATCAGCGTTTTCACGTCCATCAAAAAGCCCGTCTTGAAGAAACGGCGCAACTTCTCGGCCAGGCTGGCGTCCTCGCCGAAGGGCGACATCTGCATCGCCTCGGTGGAGAGCACGTCGGACTGCATGAACGACTTCAGCTCCGCTGGCGTCTTAGTGCAGATGAGAGCGGCGATGATCGAGCCGGCCGAGGAGCCGCAGAGAATGTCGGGCATCACCTCCGCCTCGTACAGCGCCCGCGCGACGCCGGCGTGGTAGGTGCCCATGGAGGCGCCGCCGCTCAGCACCAGCGCGGTCCTGCCGAAGGAGTGCAGCACCTGCCGCAGCACACGAATGCGGTGCGACAGCGATGGCTGCTCCTGGGGCGAGGGCATGAGGGGCGACGAGACGCTGGCGTTGGTGGTGCTGCAGCCGTCCATGAAGCGGTGCAGGGCGTTGCAGGAGGCTTCGATGTGGGCCTGCAGCGGACTCTCCGCGGTGCTCTGGACGGAAGGCGAGGCAGGAGAGTGACGCGTGCTTGTCGAAGCGGTAACGACGTCGTTGCGCGTGCCCACGCGTGCGAGACCGCTCTTCACCGACACGAGCAGCGACGAGGCGGCCGCGACGGCGGCGGTGGCGGCCGAGGTGCCGAGGGCAGAGCCGCCAGACGGTGTGGGCTGCTCATCCTCTGTGAGGTAGTTGCTCTCATCTCCGACGGACGCCGATCCGAGCAGGAGGCGGGACGAGCCTTTGGTGCGGCCCAGCGAACCACCGCTGCCGCTGCCCGTACTGCTCGTATTGTTGTTGGTGTTGTTGTTCGGTGGGTGCTCCGGAGTGGGTGCTAGGGTGGATGCTCCGCTGTTGAGCCGGGAGAATTTTCCCACCGCGTAGCTAGACTGGCGGCTGAAGACGTGAGGGGGACGCTGCGAGCTGCTGCGCATTCCGGACGACGTCGCAGCTAGTTGCTGCGGCACCGGTGGTTGTGGCGTGTGCGGGGGCAACTGCTGGGACTTTGCTGTGGCATACGTTGACGCCGTGTACCGCCACGCTTGTCGAATTTTGGCTGTGATGTCCACCGCTGGCAGGGCGGACGTCGTTGTTGTGGCCGCCGCCGATGTAATGAGAGACGGCTTGCCCGAGGTGAAGTACAGCGGGCCTTTTCCCCTGATGATATTGCTCCCGCTGCCGCTAATGGGGTTGGTAGTGCTGGTCGTGGTGCTCTCGAGATCGTCCATGCGGACCCAGCAGGGACGGAGCACCTGCACTGCGGCAGAAGCAGCGGAGGAAGAGGAGGTCGACGGTGCAGCAGCAGTTGCAGCACCCGCAGACGACGGCGATGGCGTGTTGATGTCGTCTGACGGCGTCATCGTGTGCGCCACGCTGCCCGTGCGCGGCTCCGCCGACGTCCCCGCGTAGGCTGAGATGAGGCTCTCCATGCTGCGAGTGTAGTCCTCAATGCAGTACTTGGGGCAGTTGAAGAAGTTATAGATGCTTGGGTCCATCAGCCCATGCGCGTTCCGCTTCAGCAGCGAGCACAGGAAGATCTCCATGCCCGCCACGTTGTGCGATCGGATTAGCTGTCGGGCAGCCGTGGCGTCCACCAGCAGCCCGATGGCGTCGCACTTCTCACTGGGCGGCGCCTCCTGCGCCCACTGCGCGACGCCGCAGTAGTGGTCGAGGCTCGCCGCGGCGTCCACAAAGGTGGCGTAGCTTTCCGTCGTGTTCATCACCGAGAGGAAACGCTGCGTGGTGCGCCGGAACTGCATGCGCGTGGGAAAGTCGTTTACCCACTGCAGCAGCGACAAGAGGCGGAAGAGCAGCGACTGCAGCACGTTAAAAAAGACGACGAGGAGGCGAATCTGGCGAAAGAGGCTCCAGAGCCCGTTGCCCAGCACACTTAGAAGGTTCCTTGCCTCTTCAAAATACGCACTACGTTTCTTCGAAGATTTCGCGACTGATTTCGATTTTCTGGTAGACGAGGTGGTCGAGGTGCGCTTGGTTTTGCTGCGTGCCCTCCCCTTTCCACTTGCGGCTAGGGAGGCGGAGGCATTGCTGTTGGAGCGCATGGCCAGCACTTACACTTTTACTGAGAAATATGAGAATAGTCGTTTTGTGTAATGTCTGTCGAAAAAAAAAAAGATTTTGTATAGGCAACTGTTACGCAGCGAAAAAAAATAAGGAAAAAGAACGAATGCAAAGACGGTGTCGATTATGATTTAAAAAAATTGTTTTTCAAGCTTCCACGTCACATCCTTTCATCACAACAATTGATAAATTCGATTTAAAAACACAAGTGAATAGTCCAGTTTGGAAGTGAGAATGCGAAGATGGTAAATGGGTTGCAGACAATTCTGATTTTAAAAGGTAAAAGAGCTTCCAGGACAGCTACACGCGCCTACGGTAGCGCAGCAATATGCAAAACAGGGTCATTACGACCTCTCCTAGCGAGCATTAAAATACCTAAGCATATTTCTTTTTTTGTTTTGGGTCTAGCAGATGCGTCAGTCGGCAGTTGTCATAGAAACCCTTCGCAGCCGTTCCAAAAGGGTAGCAAGCCAAAGAGAAAGCGCATAAAAAACCTACAAATGGTGAGAAACTCAACAGGAACGCGATTAGGCGACCGTTTGCGTCGAAAACATCTGGACGTCGCCATTTGCCAGACCGAGCGCCATCGTCGGCAGCAACGGGTGCCACGCGATGGACGTCACGTGCGTCTCGAAGCCCTGCAACACACTCAGCGCGGTAGCAGCTCCACCACCACCACTACTGCTACCGGCAGTCGCAGCAACACCTCCGCCTCCTTTCCGTAGGTCGTAGAGATAAACGCGACTGTCGTGACTCGCCACCGCCAACATCGAGTTCCCAGGGCACAGCTCCATGCCCAGCGAGGCAATGGCCGTGTTGGTGTGCTGCGTGTAGAGCTGCACAGGCGAGCGCATCCGCACGTCCCACAGCGCCACCGTGCTGTCCAGTGACGCGGTGGCAAAAAGGTGCAGGGCGGACGACGGCATTGCGGTGGCGTAGCGACTGTTGCGGCCCACCACCACCCGATACACAGCCCGCGTGTGCGTGGTGGCGTTGCTCCACAGCACGGTGTTGGCCACCACATCGAGAGCCTGCACCTCTTTTGCAGAGGTCGTGAGGAGAACAATGTTGCTCGCAAAGTGATTGACCGCGCTGGCGGAGGTGACGGTGTGGCCGGCACCGACGGAGTACCGGTATAACGGTGCTTGGATGAAGTCGTAACAGGAAGAGGAGGACGAGGACGCCGCGGATGCGCCGTGCCGACGCAGCTCCACCTTATCTCCTGTGCAAGACAACACAAACTTGTCCAAGTAGAAGAACTGCGCGCAGCTTACACCAGCGTCTCCGGCATTGCCAGACGCGCCTTCCGCAGCTCTGGCGCTGCACGTGGCGAGCGGCGTGTCCTGTGTGCCTGGAGACCAAATACGCAGCTCGCCATCGGCGCTGCTCGTCAGCACCAGCGGCCGCTGCCGCGAAAGATTGGCGTCCACCGCCGTCATTGCGGCAGCGTGGGCAGCCAACGACCGCCCTACCACGTCGCCCGTCCGCTTCAACCGCGCAATGGGGAACTGCGTGTGCTGCGCGCTGCCGTCTGCGCTGCCGGTGAGCAACGCCGTGCCCGCTGCGTCGAAGGTGGCGCTGACGACGGACCGCGTGTGGAGCTGCTGCAGTGCCTTTGTTGCCGCGTCGACCTTGTCAAACTTGTACGTTCCCTCGGTGGCGTCGTACTGAAAGCGAGGTAGCTTTGAGGTAGCTGAGGAAGCCGGAGGGAGTCCGAACTCCTCCGCCTTGCGATCTCTCGCTGCCGCCGCCTTGGCTTTTTTCTTGCGCTCCTGCTGCACCGACCACGGTGCCTCGCCGTAACCACTTCCCTTCGCAGGACGCTTAGCAGCAGCTGGTGGTGGCGGTGGTGGTCGGCTAGATTTTGCAGCGACCCCCACGCCATGAGAAGTTGCTTTTCGCTGGCTCGATGAGGCAACGGACGCGGCACCGAGCCACGTGGCGGGCAGAGGATCTCGGGCGTGCATGACATCCGTGGTTGCCAGCTCCTCCGCCAACTCCTGTGCGTCCTCGCCGTGCGCGGCATCCACGCTGACGGGTGCGTAGAACAACTCCGCCTGGCACACGTTCACGTAGCCCCACGAGCCGCGAGGGGCACAGCGAAAGATCAACTCATCCTGCGCCGCACGGGCCGCCTGACCGTCTACCTTCACCAGCGGAGGATCAAAGTGGCGTGTGTAGTCCGCGTGCAAAGCGAAGGCGTGGCGACTGTAGTAGTACACCGCAGCAGGGGTGCTAACGGTGATCAGGTGCGCGCCAACCTGCACGTCCAGCACGGGCGTCGCACACACAGGAGAAGCACTGCGCTGCCCCGCAATGCCCATTGCATTTTCCTGTGAAGAATCCGCACGAGCTGCGCGCGAGACGTGCGATGATGATCCAGATCGCCGTGGTCGGAGAGTAGGAGTTGCAGCAGGGATGGACGGCGTATTCAGCGTGCGGAGAGACTGCAAGCTCTCTCCGTCCAGCACACGCACCTGCCCATTGGAAAAGCCAACAAGAATCAGCGTGCTGTCCAGGCCGACCATGCTGCACGCCAGAGCTGTCGCTCGCGCAGTTCGTGTCAGCACGTGTCCGTCAGCGAGCAACTGCAGCTGTGGAGAGCGAACATCCGAGTGCGCCGTTGTGTGGCAGTGAAGGAGAAGAATATGATTTGCCTCGTCCAGCACCACCAGCTGGGTCACGCCACTGAAGCAAACAAACAGCGCGCCCTTCGTCGACGCGCCGAGCTGCGCACACTCAAACAAAGAAACCGGTTCTTCGGCCTTTGCGGTCGTCGCGTATCCCCCGTAAAAGCTCGATGATGGCGTTGCTGTGAAGGCTGTGTCCACCACGTAAAGCCCCGATGACGCGCTGAAAGCCGCACATGTGCCGTTGCGATTCATCGCACCTGCGCGGACGTCTCGAAGACAGCACGAAATGCGGTGTTCTTTATCCACGGTCACCGCCACCTGCACAGCGGCCGCGCTGCTGCTGCCAGACGCCTCCACCTCCTCATCCTCTGCGCTCTCGCCCTCTTCTTGCGTTTGCAAAAACAGCGGAACGTTCTCGCGTCGTAGAGACAGGAGTAACACATGCGTGGGAAAGAGCAAGAGAAGGTTCTCCTGGTCACCCGACAAGCAGAGAAGTTGCGCACGGCTGTCCAGTTGGAGTAACGACAGCGGATCTGGTACCTCCGTCAGTCCACAATCGCCACCGCCGTTGCCTCCACGCCACGTGTAGAGTACGCCGCTGGTGGAGACCCACCACACAGCCTCGTCTGTGACGCAGAAACAACGAGGCGCTATGTCGTCGCTGCCGAGATCGACCGTCCACGTCGCAGACATTTCTGCTTTCTTTTGTTTGCTAGTATTGATTCTATAATGATTGCTGTTTTTCTTTTTTTTACCCGGTGCAATGATTTTCATAAGATGATTGAGTAGAATAAAGAGGGAGGGAGAAGAGAGGAGTGAACACGGATGGAAATAGCGATGAGGGTGTCCATTGTTTTTCTTTCAAGCAGAAGATAAAAAGTCAAATGATGTTCTCAACGCGTCGTCTGTATAGCTTTCAGGAGTTAATTAAGAGATTACTTGCCGCAATTTTTTTTAATCTTTACTTGTCTCGGAAATTTCTTTCCTATTTTGTGGGTAGAGCAGATATATTATGTCAATCTTTAAAGTCAGTCATTTTTTCTTTTTCCTCACTCACTCACAGCTCTGCGCCAAACAGCTGAACGTGGTTGAGGAAAAGCTCGTTTTGAGAGACGTGCACGGCATCCTCCGTCGTCATCCACATGTCGCTTTTCTGTTCCTCCTCTGCATCCTTGCCGTCGGCGGCATTTCTTGGGAGATCTCGGCGCTGCTGCGGTGAGGAAGGAAAAGGAAAAAGCGTGCGTTTGCTTGCTTTCGAATGGGAGTGCTGCACTTCGCGCTGCAGCATCGTCTCCAGCTCGCCCATTTGCTCCAGAAGCTGTTCCGCGTGGAAGTCATCACCATCGTCGTCCCCACCGTCCTTCAAGGCGTCCTCTCGACTCTCTTCACTCTCGCTGACGTCTTCTTTTTCTTCTTCCGCGTCGGCAGCGTCCGCGTCTGCCAGTCCCTCACCTCTCCCACCGTTCATCAGTGATGCAGGGACACGTGCGTGGTGCTCGCCCACGTCACGCACGGCACGCACCACCCACTCTGTCGAGGAGCCGCGGTAGGAAACGGCGCGGGGATAAAAGAGACGTTGCTCGAGACGGTGCAGCTGAGGCAGGCGACGAACTGCCATTGCGGTAGTGGTGGTGGTGGAAAGTTGGATGCGTTCCACAGTGTCCGTCTTTGGGGAGAGTTGCTGCGCCGCCTGCTGGGCCTCTGTCATGTGCCGCTGCACGAGGGCAGCGTAGGCATCGTCGCGCACGCAGGCGGCGTCCATCCAGCGAGAATACACACCGCGAAACAATTTTCCAGCCTGTGCAGCATCGCGTAGAGGTCGTCGCAGGGCACTGGTCCACCGCTGCACTGCCCACGTGACCTTCATCCCCAGCACGATCTCTTCCTCTGTCAACCACGCTAGCGGCGTCTGATCTTCGCTGTCCACGTCGCAACTCTCCCGAATGGCAGCGGCGTGGCGGCGGATAAACGGTGCCATGAGCGTCGCAGGCAAGTCGCACTGGCACAGCAGCAGCGTAAAGACGTAACGCGACACCGGTGGCAGCGGAACGCGTACGGCGCCTTTGTTGGTCAGCAAGATGTCGTACTCGTGAAAGAGATCACCGATGCGCTGAGACTCTGACGCCGCCACGGCGTACCGCGCGTGCGCGTCCTCTGTGCATTGCAGCGACGTGGTCTTCGAAAGCAACGCGTCTGGAGGGTTGAAGACGTCCGCACAAGGAGCGGGAATGACCACTGGGACCTCCTCCTTGCACTCCTCCTCTGACAGTGCAGTCGGTGCTGTTCTGTTGGCGGCGTGATTGTTGAACGGCGCCAGCGGTCGATCGTGTGTGTGAAACAGCAACGCATCATGCAACATGGTGGACGGGAGGCGGGAGAGAAAGAGCGCCATCGCAGGAGGCACGGCAACGACTAATTGGTGAAAGGCACCGTCGTACAGCCGCTGTGGCACCAGGACGGTATCCACTTCAGATCCGAAATGCTCTGAAAGCGTCTTCTCCAGAATGGCGCCTTGCAGCGCTCCGTCCATGACCGTGTCTAGCGCGTCTCTTGTTAGTTGTGGCGACACGGCCCTCACAACAGAGCCGTGAGTACTTTCCGTGGACCACACGGCCAGCACCTCTCGAGCGAGGAAGTAGTCCACCACTGTCGTGATGGAGGTAGGCAGAACTGCCACGTAGCCGGATTCGCTCAGCCAGCACCGACCCTGCAGAGCCTGCGCGTAGTCCCACGCTGTGTCGACGCCCCAGCGCTGCAGGTACGTGTCCTGCGTTGCACCGTCGGCCTCAATTGCCTCCGCCAGCACCACCAGCAGCGTCTCCTCTCTTTCCAGCACTTTGACCACGTCCACCGCTGACGTTTCTTCATCAGAAACCCTAGAGCGGCCTTTCGCTTCTTTGCTGATGTTGTGATGGGAGGTGCGGCACACCTCCACATGCGCTGCGCAGCCTGGCCACGACCGGCAGAGGTCCATTAACAGCATAGCGATAACCTCCACTTCTTCCTCGCAGCCGCCTACGTCGAGCAGTGCGGAGAAGTACCAGAAGGCAGGGTCTGGCGTTTGTGTTTCACCTTTTCCGCCATTGCCACCGTTTTGCGCCTCAAGGTCGACCCGATGAAGGGTATTAAAGAGCGTGTCGCGGGTCCAGAGAAATGCGCCGGAGGTGGCGCGGCAGCTTCGTGTGCTGTGGCAACATGCTCGACGCTGGAGATGCCACACAGACGGCGGGTGCGGAGCTGAGGCGTCGACACGCACAACAACAAGCACAAAAACACGCATTAAAAAAAAAGGCAAAAAAAAGTGAGTCTTTTTTTTGGTGACTGTTTGTGCTTGTATGTGTGTGTATTCAGCACACACGATTCAAAAAGCTATATTGAGGCTTACAGAGAACGAAGAAAAAGAAACGGAAGTAAAGGGCAGGAAGTCGGGAATCGGCAGTGCTTAAAACCAAAAAGGAAGAATCTGCGTATTTCGTTGATGCGCAAAACTCAACTTGTTTCATGTGTTCGGAAGTATGTTGTCATTTCATTAAAAATCTTCAATACTTAAATAGCATTCCATGAGTAGTGCAAGGTTCAGCAAAGCTGCACATTTGTTGTTGCCCCCACGTCGACATAACGCGGCGGATGTGCAAAAAAAGAGAAATTGATGTAGCGAAGAAAAAAATTAACACTTCCTACAATTGAAATCGATTTGATAGAGTTCTCTGTGTTTTATATTTTGTTGTGAACTTGTGGCTTGACACGTGCAGACGACTGCACGATCAACACTTGAAGCGGAAAGACCACGTTGGTAAACCAACCACCACAACACCAAAGTTAAAATGTATCGCAATTATGAGCGAAGAGAGTCAGCATAATCAACAGAAGCAAAGCGAGGCTTTCAAGACAAAAACAGGCATACACAACACGACAGAATCAACACTGAGCAAAGACTACTAGCAATATATATTTTGGACGTTGAAAAACTCAACACCTTTTTAGTAAAGGTTGAGAAAATGAGACACATAGGTGTGGTGTGCAGAAAAATGAAACAAGCAAACTATCCAGTACTGTTTGAAGCCGGCACAGAGCCTGCTTCAGGGGCAAAGACACGTGTCTACAACCAAAGTAAAAGAGACGAGGTAAAAGGACAAAAAGAAAGCAATAGTAATAATAGGTATAGTAATGGTAGCAGCATAAGAGAGACAAAAATGATGAAAACTTTTTCGGAAGAAAGGCACCAAGTAATAATTTTGTGCGTAAAATGAGCACTGGGGCCGACAAAGCACACACGCACGTCTATGCCTTCACAGTCAGACATTCAAGCAAAAAAAAAAAAAAANGTGCGCAACCCCGGCCTGCTAAGAAAGACTGATTTTGGGACATCGCACGCACCCACGTCAAGACTCGCACACCACCTTCTTCCAGCGATCCACCGTGCTGACAAGGTCCACCATCGAGCCCAGCTGCGACTTGGCCAGGCGCAAGTACTCCACAATCCTGCCCGACAGCTGCTCTGTCGCCTCCTCCAGCTTTCCTACGCGGTGTGCCAGCAGCATCGCCTCATTGGTCTTGTCATCGAGGTAGAACAGCTCCACATAGGCGTGCGCGATGACGGGACGGGCCGTGACCAGCGTATTCTTGATCAGCGCAATCACATCTGGCGCAGCAATCGCGCTCTCCACCGGAAACCCGTTCGCGGCCTCGTCACGCGCGCTCTTCCGCAGCGCCTTCTCCGCGGTGTCTACGACAAACGCGTTGTTCGTGTAGTTATCGATGAAGGTGGTGTCCCGCCGTGCGCTGTCGAGGTGTGTGGTGTAGCGCACGTAATGGTACATGAAGCGCTTACTGTCGCGAACGTCAGCCTTGTCGTTGCTCGCATCGGAGCTGCCGGCGTTCTTGCACGAGTAGAAGTCGCCGCCGTGCGACTTCCACGACTGCTGGCACACCCAGCAGAACTCGTACCCGCACTTGCAGGTCATGTGGTTGCAGCCGCCATTCTTCTCGATGTCCTTGTGGCACTTCGGGCACTGCTTCGTCTTGACCAAAATGAAGGCGATGTTGGCCCCCTCGGAGGAGCAGTAGCGGCGCCAGTCGCGCATGTGGTCGCACGTTGCCGGACGGTGCGGCTCGTCCGCGCAGCGCAGGCAGAAGGCGCCGCGGCAGACATCGCAGGTGACGCCCTGACCCTGCAGCGGCGGCACCTCGACGTGGATGATGCCGCTACAGCCCGACTTGTTGGGGCACCAGTAGAGCGACGGGCACGACTGCACGTACGTGCCCAAATACTCTCGGTAGATGTCCCGCAAAACAGCGGCAGAGTCGGCGTCGCTGAACAGCTGCGCCATCACGCCAAGTCCCACCACCTCCTTGCAGTTCTGTGCCGGGCAGCGCGTTGCCAGCAGATTCTCGTGCACGCGTGTCTTGATGTGGTCCTGCCAGCACTCCTTGCAAAAGTAGTGGCGGCAGGTCGAGAGGCAGCACACCTCCTCCGCCTCGTAGTCGCACGCGCAAATGCCGCACGTCGTGACGGAGTTGGCGACGCCTGGCAGCAGCGTGTGCTCCGCGGAGGCGATCTCGTGGGTCAGCGAGAGGCTCTTCAACACCGTGTCGGGGTCCTCGAAGTAGCGCTCCACCGCGACGTCCTTGGCCCAGAAGTAGTTGTTTAGCAGCAGCGTTGCCGCGTCGCGGGAGAGGCAGGTCAGCCGCGCCACCTCCGCGACAACGGACGCCTGCATCTCGAGCGCGTCCGGCATGGTGATGGTGCGCGCCTCCGCTGCACTGGCGCCGGATGCGACGTTGGAGGTGACGCCGCCAGACATCACCCCTGCGTCTGTGTCCATCGCCGCGTCGTCGTAGTACTGGTCGTCGGCATCGTCGTAGTACTGATCATACTCGTAGTCCTGATCGTACATGGTGCCAACAACAAAAGTAAAAAATAAATATATCCAAATTTGTCTGTTTGTGGGTGTGGTATTTGTGAAAGTTAAAAATACACAAAACAACTGTGCTGTATGCGTGTGTAACAGCAGCGTAGACTGAAAAGAGATTGGTCGAAAATCGGCTGGCTAGGTGGTGATTAATAATGTTTGGTTGTTGTTGTCTACGCAAAAAAAAAAAAAAACAGTTTTGTTGACTAGTCAGCACGAGGACAGGAGGTACTTTTCAAGTATAACAATTTATTTTGCTGTTGTTGTGCTGCGTTGCTACCTATTTAACAGATATGCAAGATTAATTTTGAGAGAGTTAGAGAGAGAGAGAGAGAGAAGTAAAAGATGGAAAGAGGAGAAAAAAAAGGTTTAAAATAGTAGTCGTTTTCTGCGTTTGTTGGGAGCGTACGTCAGGGAGTAAAAAGCCACGAAGGTAGTAACAAAAATGGGTGCATGAGAGGACGTATCCGCTTTGCATCGCCGCAGCTTTCAGGTGCACAGACGTTCCCTCACTCGAACACATCCCGCACACAACACACGTGCCATGCTTAGCCTCGTCGACAACTCACCGTATTCAATAACGTCCGCCTGATGACACCTCACGGCGCCTAACTTCAAATTGCCCTCGCAGTTTTGTAGAGGGAAACCACACTGGCAAACAAATTTCTTATTTTTGTTTGGTTGATTTAGTTTGGTTGTTTGTTGAGTTCGTCAACTGCTTAATCTGTTAGTAAATGAGGAAAACGAAAGAAGTGAATGTGTTAGGAAAAGCAAGAATAAAAGAACAACTTATTCGAAACACTATCAAAAAGTGCCGACGTCACAAAAAAAAAAAAAAAAAACAACAGAAACCACAACAAGAGGCCGCCTATGCATGAACGACAACTTTAGATGAAGACAGATGTGTACCACAAACAGTACAGCGTTCACTATCTCACAGACAGTTTGCTCACAACCAAAACCAGCAAATGTTCAGTACTCTAGCCTTAAAAGGCCCTTAGACAAAGGAAAAAAAAACGAAAAAGCAATAATGGCTACAGCTGACAAAGTGAGGAGAAAAAAAAAAGGACAGACAGTAAAAGTGAAAGCCAATAAAAGTCGGAAACATCAGAAATACACTGCGGAGAGTATGTGGTGGAGCTATCAGAGTGAAAAGAAGAGGTGTGTTAGCCTTTACTTCTTTTCCTCTTTATCTTGCAAGCTTGCAAAGAAGTCTGTCAGAAACAGCAAATAATACTTACGAAGGCACTTGACAACAACGAAGCAAAAAGAAACAGAAACACTGAGCCACACAAAGTTATTCGTCTGTTTTTGAACAGACAAACAACAACAACGAATAACAGGGCCATCTCCAGCAGTTACAGCGGCGCAACTTGTTTCACTTTTATAAAAAAAGACGGACAATTTTTGCACCCTCCTTTCTTGCGCACGACACGCCGCCATAAAAACACCAAAAGAAAGGAAAAAAAAAACAAGTAATGTACACTATCAGACACCGCCATTCAGAAAGTCGAACTAAAGACACCCATAAACGTATTTGTAAACTGAGACAACAGCGTGGCAAAGCAACCAATGCAGAACATGAAATAAAAAAAAGGGAGGAAAAGAACACGATCGGCCAAACACTTTGCGCGCAGTTGACAGTAGAACAGATGAGAGGAAGGAAAAAAAAAATCACTATATATGCGGGAAGCAAAAGTAGAATAGAATCATGAATACAAAGAAGATTAAACTGATAATAATAATAACAAAAAGACATCCAAGAACCCATGTACGGGAAAGAGATACACCCTTGTGAATATATATCTGCAAAAAAAAAAATGAGGAGCACGTCTTTTTAATGGCGTCTCAGATAAAAGTAGACAACTACAGAAAGACTATGTTCGGCAGCTCGCAGAGACAGTTTGAGAGAAAAGTGCTAAAACTCTCTCCGTTGCTCGCAACTTGAATCGCCAAATCGCAAAGCTTTCCAACAGCAAGAAAGTAGAGAACGTATTGTATCGAAGGTAAGGAAAAAAATGAAAGTTATTTAAAAGTGGAAAGCATGTAGTACAAGGAAAAGATGGGAGGGTGGATCTCATTTCCACGTCCGACTAAACCGTTCACAATGACAGTAGAAACAGCTGAGGAAAGCAACGATATGCTGGACAGTTGTGGGAACTTGAAGTAGAAGCAATAAGGAACAATTCTAAAATTAACACAGAGCGTGAATTGTCAAAAATTCGCTCAACGTGAAAAACACAAACAATCAAAAAAGAAAAGCTGACATTCTTTTTATCTCTTTCTTTTTCGTTTTTAAACAGCGCCTTTCAATATCCGCATTAACAACACAAACAGTTCACTCCTTGTCGGTGGTGACCTGCACGGATGCGCGCACACACGTGCTTGTCCAAATACCACATCTCCGACACAAGGCTCAAAGGAGAAGCCACTAGAAAGTTTCGTTCGCGCCACCCGGGGCGGCGAGGAAGGAGTTGTTGCCACGGCTGGCGAAGTGGTTGTTTACAAACCCAGGGCCCTGCTGCACAGGAAAGTTGCCCGTCGGCGACCCCTGCAGGTGGTGCGCGGCGCTGAAGTGCATGTTCGTGTTCGGGGACGCCGGGTGAGGCATCGAGGCGACGACCGGCGTGCTCGGGCCCGTCGAGTTGTGCCCGGAGGACACCGGCGTCACCGGCGCGTATGGGTTGTGGCGGTAGCCGCTGCCGATGCTCAGGTTGCTGTTCGCGCGCACCGGCGTTCGCGGCGTGTGGGCGCCGACCTCCGGCAGCGCGCCACCGCAGCTGCTATCGTTGTCGTGGCCGAAGCTGAAGTTCAGCGGCGTGCCGGGGCTGCCGCGGCTGGGCGTCTGCTCGACCCCGTAGTGCGGGAAGGAGTTGCTGCCGAGGGCGTTGACGCTGCCCGGGTTGAAGGTAACATTTAAGAAGGAGCCGATGGAGTTGGGCGTGGGCGGCTGCTGCGGTGGCGGCGGCAGCTGCTGTGCGGACTGCTGGAAGGGCGGCGGCGGCGCCTGCGAGGAGGATCCGTTCTGCCCGGGCGGCGGTGGCGCCGCGAGCTGCGTCATGGCGGGCGGCGGAGGCGGGATGCCGCCGGGCCGGCCCGGGGCAAAGTGATGTGCCATGCTGGCGAAGGCAGGCGGGTGGATGGAGGCACCACCGCCGCCCTCCATGTGCATCTCCGACGCGGAGAAGGAGTGCGGCATGCCACCAGCGGCACCGCCACGCGCGCCGGCGGGGTGCGGCGAGGTCGTCTGACTGCCAGAGCGGCCGCTGCCGGGCATCGGCGGTGGTGGTGGCGGCGGCGGCGGCCCACCGGCTGTGGCGGCCGTCTCCTCTTGCTGCTGGTCCGTCTGCTGCTGTTCGCGGCGGCGGCGGCGCTCGCGCTTGGCCTCCTCGGAGTCGGCGTACTTGGCGAGGATGGCGACGGAGTTGTTGAAGTAGGTGCGATTGCCATGCAGCGAGGTCAGCGCGCTCTTGGCCGACTCGACGGTGTCGAACTCGGCGTAGACGACCCACACGCTGCCGCCGAAGTGGTCTTCGCGCATGGCGCAGTAGGTCAGCGGGCCGAAGCCGCGCAGGAACTGCTCCACCTCCATCTGGGACAGCTTCAGCGGGATGTTGCGCACGTAGAGGGCGTTGCTCTCCTCGGTAGCGACCTTGCCGTCGTGCTTGGAGGGGAAGATGCAGAGATTGAAGTTGTGGCCGTGCAGCGTGACGTGCGTCTTGTTGAGTTTCTCGTAGGCCTTCCGCCCGGCCTCCTCGGACTCGAAGAGAACGAAGCCGAAACCTTTGCTCTTGCCCGTTGTGGCGTCCAGCATTACCTTGGCGCTGCTAGGGTTGAAGTCGACAAAGATCTGCTCGAGGTCGGTGTCGGTCAAATTGCGCGGCAGCTTCGCCACAAACAGGTTTTGTAAGCTAGTCATGATGCTTTTTAATTTAAAAAAATTTTGGTGTCGTGAGACTTGTTAAAGGAGAGAAACGTAAAATGCGTGACGTGAAACCAAGTCCCTCTCGTTCTCTGATGTTCACTTTGCAACGGACAAGTTTGGTGTTCGGATTGCTGCTTTTCGGGGTTTAGAATGTCTTTGCAACAGTATAGATTCTTTTGATGGAAAAGCGCGGTGGACACGATCGTCTCAACTCCAGGGAAAAACTAAAAGGATAAAAATTAGCTAGAAGCAGCTTTGAAACACAAACCACTCAGAAGAATTTCTTGAAGGCCACCTCAACGTTCCAGTGATGGGAAAAGGGGGGGGGGGAAATTCTGGAGAATCAAATGGAGCAATAGTTACAAATAAACACGACACGTGCTAAATCGTAGAATAACAACAAAACAACGGATACTGAAAGGGGGCTTTTTACCTTCAAATAAATCTGATGTTCGTGAATATGGAAAAGAGAGCAGACACGACTAGTGAGTGCGAAGCACAATTGGGCTAGTGAGTTTTTATTTCTCTTAGGCTACGAGCACAGTTCGAAATAGTAATCTTCCTAATTACCTTCTTACGAATATTGTTGTAATGCTATTTGTTGAAGGAGAACGTTAAGAAAAAAAAAAGCTGGAGAATAGCGTTCAGAGACAAGCGAGAGAGAAAGAAAAAAACAGCGACAACAAGAAAAGGTAGCGGTGAAGGTTGAAAAACAAACAAAACTTACTTCCCTAGTACGTAGATGTACGTTAGCAGCGGTGAGTCAAACACTATACCTTTTTTTTCCTTCTTGCAACTTAAGGTACTGACAGTTTTCTAGTGCAGTAAAAACAGAGGAGTGGATAGTGAGAAAAGGAAAGCGTATGTTTGTGGAAGTGTGCTTCAATTTTATTTATGTTTCTCTTATTGACGAACCAACTAAGTGTAAACGGGCTGACGAGAAAGTCGTGGGCCAGTAGAGGTGAGGCAGAGAAGAAGCCAAAAGATCAAGAACGAATTGTGGGAAGAAACATAAAAAGAACAGAGCGAATAACAATAAAGAAGGAGAAAGAGAGATAGAGAGGAGAGAGGTGAAGAGCGGAACTATATCCTTCGTCCCCGCTTTTCACTGCACATACACAGAGGTGCACACAAACATCAATATGCATGGAGGACTGGAGGACACAGAACTAATGTCGTGCATAAAATTGCCGCACACTTTACCCCTTTACAGCTTGCGGCTAAATAAAAACGTTGAGAACTAAGTGTTTACAATACCGCAACCGTTAATGCCCACACACATACGCGCGCTGAAAACAACCATGTTTTCAATTCAAACACCCACGAAAGAATAAAGCAAGAGAGGGCCTCAAAAGCATGTTCAGCCAGCATCTTACCTCGTCAGCCTTGCACTTTCCCTTACCCCTCCTCTTTTTTTTTTTTTCTCATCGTGCGGCAATACCTCACCATTGAGCGTTCAATGAAAATTTTCTTTTTTATTCATCGTGAGGAACACAGAAAAAAAAATATTTGGTAATACTAGAATTGAGAATTAAGAGGAAAAAAAACAATACTACAACGCACTGCAACTGCATCGAGAAACTAAGTGCTTCAGTCCTAACCATATGGAAAACGATTCGACGTGGCAAACGTTGAGAAAAGACTATACCTAGCTTCACGACAGAAACAGACAGCAAAAACAGAAAGGGAGAAAAGCACAACAAAAATCTTCTTGCTCCAAATTGCAACGGATGATGGAAAACGAAAGGATATTGAACGATTTGTTTACTCGCAGCTAGCTTGACTTTGCACGAAAGAGAAAACTATGCCACAAGGACCTTGCTGAAATCAACCAGAAAACTAAAAACCAGTCAATGTATTTAAAGCAACATTGAGACCACAGCTGCAAGGAACAAACACAATCGGTTTCAAAGGAACAGAAAACAGGAAGAACAGACTAGTCTCGCACTAACGTGTCGTAAATGTGCGGTAAACGTGAGAGACACGCCTTGACGAAAAAAAAAAAAAACGGCAACAACAATAACGACAAAAATAATAAGTCCATAATATTACACAACAGACCGCCGTGGGGGAAAAAAAAGAACCAGAGGAAACCTATTAAAGACAATCATCTCTGCCACAAAACTGCAGACAGCCAAGAAAAAAAAGTCTCTCTCATCTTAGCATCAATAGGAAAGAACAACAACAACAACAACAAAAAAGAACTAAAGAAAAGAAGGTAGAATAGAAATAAGAACCAAAAAAGCGCTCTAACACCATGCAGCGCCACGTGGCAGTCTCATCTTTGTTTTTTTTTCCATCCAAAGCAGTTATTATTATTATCTTTAAACAATCGATACGAGAAGATGTGCAAATGAAGTGTTGTGTCCACTTTCACCTTACTTTGCGCACAAGGTGAAAAAAAATAGCACACCAAACTTTTAAAATTCACACTCTAATATTGTATCCGCTTACAGGAAAAAAAACCTTGCTGTCAAAACAACGTTCGCTTTTTTTTTTTTTCGTTGGCGAAAGAAGTAAAAAGAAGAAGAAAGCGTTTTGATTGTTTTGATGTAATGTGCACTGACTTGCCGAGCCAACTTTAAAGTAATTTGACGAAAATTCTTTTGTTTAACAAATCGAACAGCTGTAAATGGCAAACGTCCTGTTCCACAGATCGCGCATCATTGTAATTCTGAAGGAGCTACGCCGCCAACCAGGAAAAAAGAAAGAGAACAACGTGCGTATAATGAGAGAACAAAGGGGAAAAATAGCAGTATATAGTATGAAAAAAAGTCATCTCAAGCTTTGCTTTTTTTGCCTACTTTTGAGAACTGAAAAAAAAGTGCTAAGATGAAAGATCTGGTGGGGAAAAAAGAAGCGAATGTTGCAAAACCGCTTCACAGAAAAAAAGAAAGAGAAAAATGCTTTATTGACGACAAGAAAAAAGAAAAAAAAGGAAAGCAAGACCGTAAAAATAATTAAATGAAAGCCAATTGTAAAGATCCACAATGATAATACCATTAAAAAAGTTGATCACATTCAAAGAAAAGCGTTACCACAAGAAATTAAAACTTTGACTCTTTGGCTGCACAGCTCTCACGCTTAGTCGCAAATTCTGTTAGTCTCAGAGAAAAAGATGACGCGGAGAAGAGGGCTTTTCAGGACGCAAAGGAGACAGCGCCTACGCGAAAAAGAAAACAAATCTTTTGGCCAAACAATTATTGATTCAAATAACTCACACTTTCTGGGAAAGTTGTACAAATTGTACCAAAGTGAAAATGCTGGAGAAGTCATAGTGACTTGTTGAGGTCCACCTCGCAATTGTTAAGCGTTTTCATTCTGTGTACTGAAACAGAGTTTTATTGTGTTGTGGAGAACAAAAAAGACGTTTTGGATATCACCTAGTTTAGAAAAACACAAGACGGTTCTTCGAAACAATCAGCAAAAAAAAACTTTTGATTAGCATTGACTGCCTTAACAAAAAAAAAAGGAAAAGAAGACGTGTTTGTGTCTCACTTGCACCTGGAAATTTCGGACACTTAGCACAAGTATGTTAGTCGCGTCAGCGCATGCTTACTTTTATTTACGACAAAACGTTTGCTGTACACTTTCAACGTAGATAACATTTTTTTTCCCCGCCTGCTCTGCTTAAAATGACAGACGTACGCGGCTTTCGTAGAGTTTGTGAGAGCGACTGAAACAGAAGAAAGGGACGAAAGAGCAAATGTTAATAAGCTCGGTTGCGCTCGGATTCGATTATTATAAATAGGTTTTTTTTTCTTTTTGATCGAGTGATACAAAGAAAATGTGCATCTCACAATTACACGTTCAAAGGATCTGTTGATGCAGCAACAAACGAAAAGAGGGGGGAAAACCGTTCACTGGCAACAAGTCGTCCGTGAAAACTGCGTTTTTAAATACATCAGTACGTCCAAACCTTCAGCTGTACAAGAGAAGTCGGCAAACCATCACGTACGCATCATTTCTCTGACCCATGTGGAAAAAAAAAGAGTTTGTTGAAGCCGTCAGAAGCTCATAGTCGCCACCGACATGACCGGGAAAAAAAATGCACAACAACACTTTTTTTGTAAAATAGTCCTGCAGGTTCTCAAATGAATACGGCAAGGAGGTGGGAGTAGCGAGGCAACACACATACACACACAGAAAAAAAAAAAAAAATAGCAGTGTTTGACGCACTCAGTCACATAATACACTCAGTTGTTAATATCGCTTCCATGCGCAGACGAACCCGAAAGGACGAAAACGTGAAAAAAAAAGGAGAAGAACACCTCGCCAGCACAGAACACTTACTGAAAAAATATTTGAATTGTTTCAAACTGTAACGTGTGCCGGTAAAATTCATTTCTTTTTGCCCTGCTGGGAGCTTTAACGGTGTGACACTGCCAATACAAACAGCATATTGCAACAGTAGAAAGCACGCACTGTTAAGGCACTTTTTTCTCGTTTCAAAGCCCAGCAAAGCAATTGCACACACACACAAAAAAAAAGAGAGTAAAACAAAAATGAGCGAACGAAAAAAAAACCGCCGACTCACTGTTGATTTCTTTTGAATGATTTTTTTGAAAACAATTTTAAAAAGTCTCACCAAATTAATTTCTTTTGTTGCTGATGCTGCCCAGAGCACAATGCTTAATTATTTCACTTAATTGTAGAAATTAGACGGCGCCAACAAAGCGCTCATTTTAATAAATCTTGTTTTTTCAAAGTGTCAAACTGCTGACCACTGGCGTCTTCAGTTTTTTTTTTTCAATATCGGCCTGGTAGTTTGTGGATCACAATACCACCAGCTGGAAGCTTAAGTAAAAAAAAAAAATGTATGTGCTTTACTTTTCCTCTTTTTGTAGTTGTTGGGAGCTTTGCCAAAAAAAAAAAGTGCATTCTTAATCTACACTGTCAATTTTGTTTCATTACACCGGTCCTTCCTTGCTTCCTGTAAAAGCTAACAGAAGAACCTCGTGGCGCCGCTCCCGTTCATTCACAACACAAATAATAGGAGTCGTTTTTTCAGTATGAGGTGTCAAGATAAGCACGCGGCTTTCCACGGAGAGAATCCACGTGGAGCAGATTATATTGTTGACGTCACAAATAAAAGGGAAAAAATGGATGAATACTCAAAGGTGAAAAAAGGGTAAGAAAGAGAGAAAGCTGAGCTTTGGACACGAATAAGCCACCGGAAGAAGAAACACTTGGGTAACACTTACGAATAGTAATAGAAATGCGCAGAAGGGGAAAGCAAAAGAAAACAAAAAAGGAAAGCTGACCCGATTGGATATGCTTCTGCGTCAATGATTACAAATAAGCAAAGTTATGGCAATGATAAAAAAGAGAGCTTGAAATAAAAAAGAGCTAAGAAATAAAAAGAATCATCTTCAAAAAAAAAAAATCAACAACACAGTAATAAATACGTGGCGTACAAGCAGTCGCACAGATAAATAAGAATCAAGGAGGTGAATCAGTAAGAAAAGAGTAAAAGGTTTAGAAACTAGAAAAAATGAGAAAAATAATTGTGCCTGTGAATTAAATATGATTGTAAAAGCGTTTTAGTGTATGGAAAGCACAAAGCAGAAAAAAAAAAGAGTCTTCAAATTAAATAGAAGAAGAGTTTTTTTTTGATTATGTTTAAAGCCGCCAGAAAGAAAGGAGCACAGGAAGAGAGAGAAAACGAAGGAAAGAAAACACTGGCTGTAATTAGGAGAGGAGAAAAAGAAAGAGCCAAACAAAGAAAAATGCTTCTGAAGGAGAAAAGAATTGAAAAGATCCAGTAGAAAACGGAAAAGGGCAAAAAAAAAAACAGTTTGGTTTTAATTTTTTTTCTCATGCAGAGGCGAAACAAAAGAAAAACCCGATTGTAGTGACACAAAAAAAAACATGTCCACTGTCAATCGGAGACGCATGTATGACATAAAAAAGACTTCATTCCAAAAAGCGTCAATGGCTCACTGCCTTACGATGCGTTGTACGGCATGAAAACCATCGGCGTGGACCCCGTGTTGCGCGACGTCTGCGTCACCATGAAGCTCGGCGACAACGCACTGGCGCTCCCACTCGCGCTCGACGAGGGGAAGTAGCTCTGCGGCGTTGGTCCGAGCGGCGACGGGTAGAGCGTGTTGCTGCCGCCCATGTAGGACACGTTTGTGCTGGCCGCCGGCGACATGCTCTTCGGCTGCGAGCCCGAGAGCAGAGTCCCCTGCGAGTGGTTGGCTGCTGAGAGCTTCTCGCGGCTCATGTTCATGGCGTCCGGCGCCACCACGTACTGCTGCCCGCCCTCCAGCAGCACCACCGCGTTGTTCGACTCCGGGTTCAGCAGCGACATCGTCGACTTCGGGTTGGCCAGCCCCTGCGGCGCCGACTGCGCCACCGGCGAGTAGTTGTACGACGCCGTCGGTGGGCTGAAGGACGACGCCGGGATGAAGATTTGTTGCCCGCTGTCGGCCAGCGTGTAGCAGTACCCGGGCGTTGGCTGCAGCAGCTGCTGCGGCATGGAGAAGGCAGTCGGCGGCGTCTGGTGCGGTGGCGGTGCGTCGGACATGGAGGCCACGTACGAGGGCGGCGAGGGGGTCGGCATCAGCGGCACCATCGCCGACCCGCCGGATGACAGCGTGGGGGCAGTAGCGTTAGCCGCCCCAGCAGCGAGGAGGTGCGGCTTGCCGGCGTCGGACGTGGTGGCGGCCGCGGCCTTGGCCCCTTCGTGGTTCACGCCGTGGCTGTGCGGCACGGAGCCGGCCTCGCTGCCAAAGGTCGTGCTCGGGTTGGTGTGCAGCGACGAGGCGCCCTCGTGATGCTCGCGCGGTGGCGGGAAGATGCAGCCGCTGCTCGGCACGTGCGCCTGCGCCCCTTCGCGGCGTCGCCGGCGTTCCTTCTTGGCGTCGTCGCTGTCCTCGAACTTGGCGAGGATGGGCGCGGAGCCGTGGAAGTACGTGTTGTTGCCGTGTAGCTTCGTCAGGGCGTTTTTGGCCTCCTCGATGGTCTCGTACTCGGCGTAGACGACCCACACCGGGCTGCCGTAGTGGTCCTCCCGCACGGCGAAGTAAACGAGGTTGCCGAAGGTGCGCAGAAAGCGCTCGACGCGGTCCTGGCCGACCGTCATCGGGATGTTGCGGATATACAGCGCGGTCGTCTCCTCAGTGAAGATCTTGCCGTTGTGGTTGGACGGGTAGATGACGAGGGTGAAGTTGTGGCCGCACGCACGCGTCATCTTGCGATTCAGCGCCTTGTACGCCTTCTCGCCGTCTTCCACCTCGTCGAAGAGCACAAAGCCGAAGCCTTTGCTCTTGCCAGTGGAGGCGTCCAACATAATCTTTGCGCTCGATGGGTGGTACTCCGCAAAGATCTGCAGCAGATCGGCGTCACTGATGTTACGTGGCAGCTTCGCCACAAACAAATTTTGCAAAGACATCTCCAAAAAAAAAAAAGGAATTGCTTTCTGAAGAAGTTCGCGATGTTGAAAACTTTTTTTTCTTTTGGTACGGCGGTTGGCACTAATTACAATTTTAAATTTTCAAACGGTGCGGTAGAATCACAACAACAATAAATAAATAAAAACTAAGAAGAAAATAGCACTTTAGATCGGTTTCACACTTGGTTGTGTGCAAGCGTTCCTTATGAGATAGAGGAACGATACGCCACAGAAAAAGTACAAAGTGGCAAATAAAAAAAAAAAGAGAGAAAAGGTATAAAGAAATATATAAGTTCGTTTTTTTTTTAAAGTGAAAGATAATAACAAAGGTCACCTGAAGAGATCAGATATCGTGAGTCTGCTGTTCTCGTTAAATTTGACAAACGCAAAGGGGATATATATATAATCTTACTTGCTAAGCGAGACGGTGTCTCTCAGAGGATGCAAAAATAGACAATTTCGGTCGTGTCCTGGTCAATCTAATGCGTTGTTCAGAGCAGTGCCAGAGAGCTTTTCGATGGAAAAAGTCAAACAAAGAAAAAGCGCAAACGTATCAAAAAGCACGGAGCAAATAATTAAAAAGAAAAAAAAAAGCTTGGGGTCTTTGTTTGTGAAAACTGGTTCGACGTCGACAACAGAAAAAGAAATAGCAAAATATACTACGTTTTGAACACCGAAAAAAAAAATGTTTCCCTTTTTTTTTTTAAAGCGCTGTCACGACTAGCTTTTATATGGGAACCCAGATGAAGAAAACTCGAGGAAAAAGTAAAGAAGAAGAAACAATAAAGTAAAGGAACAAAACTTTTGAGTGGCGGAAGTGGGCTAGAAAGAAAACTCCCCGTATTCGTGTCTTTTTTCCCAGTGATTGACGTGCGAAAAAAAAAAAAAACTTAAAACACAACCAATGTTGAAGCTCAAAGAAGAGAGTAGCGGCGAACGACCACTTTTGTGTAAAGAGCACAATGCCCGATCACGACCACAGGGAAAAAGAAAATCACTAACAATCAAAAAGAAAGAAACCAATAGCACTAGTACAAGCAGCGCTGATTGGTTTCGTTACTCTACGCTGTGGCAAAGGGGAAACACAAATGAGAAGAGAAAGAGAAATATAAATAGAGAGAGTCGCACCCTGTCAGTCAGAGTGGCTCTATGCGAGGAGATGTAAAACTGTGATTTGAAGATTAAAAAAAAAAGAAGTAGATAACTATAGTGTTAGCAATGGTTATGAATAATCAATTCGTTGTGAATAGTGAAAGCACGTGAAGAAGGTCTGATGACCTGCTTTTTTTTTTCAAACAAGAATAACAATAAAACAATAGCTTGCTACAAAAATTATGTTAGACGTTTTGCTTTAATTTCCTTGAATCAAGCTACGGAAGGCTGAGAGCCGGTGTCACATAAAAGACGCAACTGAGAGAGCAAAAAGCAAAGAAAAAAGGGAGCAGAAAAGCGGGGAGTGATGAAGACACTTTTCAACTACTTTCTTTTCACGCTTGGGCAAGTGCGTTTGGAAGTGCGTTTGTGTGCGTGTGGAAAGAGTGAAGGCCGTAAGGTAAGGCAAGAGAGTTGCGTTCTTCTTTTAAGCCCAATGAACGTTATTTACATCACATAAAAAAAAAAAAAAAAAACGCAGCCAGCGAACGGCAAGTACAACAAGGTGAAAAATCAAATACAATTTTACGGATGATAGGAAACAGGGAAAGAGAGAGGGAGAGAGGGAGAGAGTCGGTAAGAGTGCAAGACAATCAGTAAGGAAAAAGGTGAAACAAGACACATTCGGCCCTCTGCGGGAGCATCAAAGCTGAGAAGCTGTCGCACGTCAACGACTGCTGCCAGTGCCTTGACGCCAGTCGATAGAAGCGCATTGCTTTCCAGTCCTACAATTATCTTCCCAACTTTTAACAATTTTAAAATTTGCTGCGCGTTCTCCGTTCCCGCGCCTCCATCTCTATTTTTTTTTTTTTGACTAGTGAATTGTCGGATGACAAAACAGGTCATCGGCTGATTCTGCCCCAGAATTTACAACTCACCAACAAGAGCAGTGTACTCGTTGCCGGAACCGGAGAGTTGGTCTCAATTGAACGGTTTTTTTTTTCCTTGCGATTTTGCGTGTTTATTGGTCGTTAGGTGCTGCAATGGATAGCGATCAGAAAAAAAGAAACATAAAGTAAATAAAAAGAGACACAAGTGTACTGATAATTGAAATAAACGCACGGGTGCTGCGTAGCAAAAAAATGACAAACTACATTTTCTTTCGAAAGGCAGCCTTAAAGAGCTGTTGAAATTTTTATGCCTCAAATCAAACACATATTAATAATTGAAATTAATGATGTCTGAAGGTGGTTAATTCAACAGCGGCGAGTATTGCAGTCACCAAAAAAAAAAAAACAGAAAGTCGTGCACTCGTAAATGCGTGTGGTGAGCATGAGCGGCACATAGTGGAGTTTATTTGAAGCGCTTCTTCTATTTTGCGAAAGAGCGTCTTTTTTTCAAAGCTCACTCCTGTGCCACTCACTGTCTCAATTCTTTTTTTCTCGTAGCGACTTCATTCTTCGACAACTCCCTCTTCAACTGGCAGATATCGAGGTCACGAGCCTTTAAAAAGGTATTAAGCATAAACGATGCTTTTTCCTAAAGGGAAAGAAAAATGGAAAGCACAAAGAAGTATGTGTAAATGTGGTGCGAGAGAAATAGGAAACAGAACAACAACAACAACAAGAAAAAGACTCAGATATGCTGAGTTCGTTGCGTTACGGAGAAAATAAATGAAAACAAAAGCACCGACAGATGCATGAGGAAGAGAGAGAAAAAAGCAAACTTTATGATTTAGAAGAAGAGGAGACAACAACAAACAAAAGGAAAGAAGAGCACGCGCTCGATCGAAAGGCAAAAAGAGGGTAATACATGTATTTTGCAAAGAGCTGTTAAAAATAGAAATATAAGGTGGAGAAAAAAGAGGAAAAAACGTTAAACACTGACTAGAAAAGAAAAAAATCGGATTGAGGCTGACCATTCGACAAGGAGTCTGCTTTAAAAAATAAAAAAAGAAAAAAGGGAGGTAATTGAAACAAAGGAGTTCGAGTGATCACCGCACAGGCTTTATATAATCTTTCCCATTCTTATCCGTTGTACCTTTGTCAAAGGGAACAGAAATAAATTTTTAAAAATTAGAAAGGTGACTCTCGAGGAACGTGCACAGTCACAATAACTTTCTTTTCTTACTACAAAGCGTGCTGTGGCACACGCCATTGCACCATTCACTTCAGAAGGCAACATAGAGCATGTAAAACACATACTTGCTCGAGACAAAAAAAAAGCATCGAAAGCTGGGGAAATTTGAAAAAAGAGAAAAAATAAATACAGCTTTATATTTTGATTTAAATAGAAAAGATATTTGGTGTTTGAAAAGGCTCTAGCAGCTGCACTTTTTTATCCTTGGTTTTCCTGTTAAACGAAGAGGACTACCCGTCAAAACGTAGCTACGTTCTCTATGGGTGCCTTGAGAAGCCTGGGAAAAAGAAGCAGACCTAGTGTCGTGGCGTCTCGAAAAGAAAATTGTATGCGGCATTACTTACGAAGACTCCGAATCAATCGTGACCAGAACGGAGAACAATTAAAAGCAATGAAGTGACGTGTCAATGATAACAACGAGAGTACAAAAGCAAATGAAAAACGTATCTTGACTCCAAGTTTAAACAAAAAAAAAACACTTATTAAAGATAGAAAGAGAAAGAAAAAAAAGAACAAGATCGCAATATCAACAGCGACGCTGAGGAAACAAGTAAGACAAAAGCTATTTCTGCTCTCTTTGAGAGTAGCGAACAACTGCAAGGCACTACAATTTTCTTTTTCCAAAAGTATTGTTATTCAGTGGACCTTGGTGTAGGCAGCAGCCAAACACAAACAAAAATGAGACTTGGAGACCCTAATGTGTATACGAGTGCTGTAGTGGCTCTCAGCCTTCGTACAGGTTGAGATGGGTTCAAGCATCTGAGAAATCAAGAGGAAAGTCTCCTTCGTGCAATGGTTCACAAAGGTGTAACGTCTGCAGAATGAAAATACATTAAAAAAAGACGTCAAGTTCATGACACAGCACGCGTAAGAGAAAAGAGAACAACCAAACTTTTAGGTAATTGTCATTGGAGCATGCACAGCGAAAATGTATGCGTCGTGCTTAAGCGAATCCGACTCAGCCACCAACCTTAGTCAGGGAAATTTTCAAAACGTTGGAAGAAATTTATGTCGGGATCAAGGTTTAATGAGCCTGGTTCTGTGCACTAAACAGGCTAAGCGGCAGTAACACACGTACACGAAGCTACGAACGCGCAAGATATATACACACACAAAAGAATGTTTGACACCTTAGCGTGCGGTACAATACTACGCTGTTTTTCTTTTTACGGGTGTGGCCTCAGCGGTTTCCGGCGTGTACAATGAGTACACATCCGCTCGAGCAACAAGAGTGCTTTTTGCTGTGCTGCTAATAGCATCGCTGCTTTCCAAAAACATTTTTTTTAGCCTCTTTCCTTCCTCAAACGCTGTGACTTGTACATATATATTTATTCAAACAAAAAGAAAAATATTAGACTTAAGAGGGTAGATGGAATTGGGAAAGCAAAACCAGGTAGTCAAAACATGTTTATATAAGTAAAGAATTACAAATAAGATGGAGAAGCACCAACAATTAACGAACGAAGTACTATCAGTCCAGCTTTTCTTTTCAACATACAACATCAAAACTAAAAGAGAGAAAAAACCGGATATTAAACATCAACAAATGAAAAAGCAGAGCACACTTACTCTTTAAATTTGTTAAAGAAAAACAAATAAGTAGGGTAAAGGATAGCCCTAAAAAGCAACCAAAAACAAAACAAAGTGCCAGAGCGATTGAAGCATTCATCCGTCCTTCTTGGATCAAAAAAAAGAAGAAACAGAGTTTTTTTTTTTAAGCGATTGTGGTGCATCGTAAAGTTTTTCTTGTTGACAAAGGCAAAGTCTTCTACGTAGCTTTGTCACGACGGGCTGTCTCAAAACCCATCACCAAGGGCAGCAATCATCTTGAGAGAATTGAAAAAAAAAAAGAGAAAGTGAAGATTGACACAAATGTACAAGAGGTTTAAGGCACACAAATTGAAAGTGTGTTCCCCCAATGTGCATCCTGATTCAAGTACACTCAGCTTTGCAGCATCTAAAGACAAAGGAAAAAAAAAAAAGATCAACAGGGCATACAAAAAATGTGTACTAATAACGCCCCATTTTCAGCATGAAAACGCAAGGCTTCACACGTTGCTTCTTCCTCTTCTTCACAAGTAGAAAAAAAAAGATTTCAACAAAAGAGAACAGTAAAACGCTAACAACCGTGCAAACTGTACACGCAAAGTAACATGGGCATCCTTCATACTCGAATATTTCGATGTCGGTTAATAGCGATAGCAAATGTAGGAAAAAAAATGCGAAGTTTTTAAGGTACGAAGTACAGCACTTGTGAAAACAAACAAACAAAAAAGATTGACAACCGGTGAAACTACGCAGTGAAGAACACAAAAGTGAATTGACAACTGCTTCTTTTTACTTAATTTTGCGCAGCATGCACATTTACTCTGCCATGAATGTTTTTTTATCACGTTTGCTCAGAGTCGCAGAGGAAGGTAGCTGCCTAATAATAATACCAAGTTTTTTATTTATTTTTATCGCCGTGGAAAACCACCAATGCGATTGTATTTATTGGTTATTATGGACGTTTTTTTTTTGTTAAATAAAATAGTTGAAGTATAGTGCTTGCTGACTGTGGCTTTCCTGTAGAGTTAACAGTCATGTCCTCGAAAGGACAACAAAACGGGGGCAAAACAAAGCAAAACAAAAAAAGGAGGTTTGGGTTGATTGTGTTTCTTTTTTCGAGGACGGTTAGCATTTTTTTTTTTTGCTGATGCAAGACAAAAAAAAAAAAGGGAAACAGATAGTTAAGCACCGAGATCTTAATGTGTGAAGCGCGACACCTGCAAAAGAAAACAAGACACATTGCAACTGGCATTATAGCAAACGATGATGTGCAGGGTATTTCTTCTCTTTTTCTAAAGAAAGAAATCGAAAACACAGGTTGCTCAGTCACGCACACACACGCGAAAAAGAATAATTAACACAGTAAAACAGAAAAACGTCGTTATCTTAAAGTCAGCAATACAAGAGACAAAGAGACATTTAGTTTAACCAAATAAGCCTTTGCAGAAAAATAAAAAAGTAGAAGCTCAAGTGCACACAGGCAAAATATGAAAGAACGAAAAAGAGGAATACACGGATTGGGGGGAGGAGAAAATAGTGGCCAAACGCGGAGAAGGTCGACGGTATGCCTGAAATGTAAGAGATGTGAATTAAAGAGAACAAAGAAGCCTGTGCAGAAGTTAAAAAAAAAAAAAAGCTACTGGAGAATGAACACAACAGGGGGGAGGCAGATCGACTCGGCATGAAATGCGGAATTTGCTCACGATAGAAGGCGAGCTTTGTAGGCCTGTACTACTGTCGTCCCTGCAGAGCACACATCTTACACATGTTGTCATATCGAAAGAGAGTTACTGAAGAACCTCCTGCGGCGCGCACCAGCAGCAGTCAGAAAAACAAAAGAGAAGAAAAAGGAAAAAAGGAGAGGAAAATACGACGTACGCGCTCAAAGGATTCGACGGGCATGTTAAACAATCACAAAAGGGGGAAAAAAGCTGAATAGTAATCAGTGCATCAAGGAAAAGAAGAAAGAAAGCAAAGCAGTTGGGAGCATCACTTACAGGTTGTTTGCGTCAAGAGGCCTCAGGTTCTTGCACTTTTGGTAACAAAGGCACTAATGGTGTCCTCTTGCCAGTAAAAAGAAAAAATCGTCACCTAGACTCATAAAACAAACAATCAAATCATTGTTTCTTTAACCTGCAAGAGATGTAAAAAAAAGAAATTCGCTCTTCAGTCAAAAGAGAAAATGACAGCGACACAAATGATGCGATCTTGATGAAACGCTTTTTGCTTTTAATGGGTCCCCTTCACAACATGCAAAGCAAGAAAAAAGGAAAATAAAAAAGACGAATGAAATTGTTTCATTAATCATGTTTCCAGAAAAAAAAAAAACAATCCAAAATCACAAGTCAGTCTTGCGCGCTTTTTCGAAGACACTGTCGTATTTTTTTTTTTTCCATGCACCTCTCACCAATGATTGATGTGACAGCTATTTAAGGCCACAAATCGTTTCTTCTTTTGTCTTTATGATTTCAACCCGCACTGTCGCTTCAAAGCCACTGTACCTTATATAGGTCTAAAACAGGAAAAAAAAAGATTACGCGAGTCATATAAGGAGATAAAAAACAAAACTATTATATAGCACTGGAAAGATAAAAAAAGGAATTTCAACGTTTAACTCTTCTGCAGAGTTTCTTTTACATGTTGACTGCTTACAAGACACTCCATTTTTTCTCTAACAGTTAACTTTGCGCAATTGAGTTCGGCTAAGCGCTTCCGGATAAAGCGTGAAAAATTAAAAAGATTTTAATTATCCCCCTCAACCACACACTACAGAACCTCTATCGAACGCGAAGGGACAGAAAAAAAAGTCGGAAAAAAAACATTAAAAGCAATTAAGAGGTGATGTAGCTAGTGTGTATACCATTTTCTTCTTCTTGTGCTTTGTGTTCTATAAAAAGAAGGAGATGATGACTCTTCATTCGTTTTCCCGCAAATAGTGCTTAGTTGTTTAGATATGCTTTTCTTTTTTAAATCATTAAATAATGCCTTTTGTTTTGCGAAATTTTAAAAGTCTCAAAAAAAAATCTGTGTGCAACGACATAGGACAAAGGAAACAGGCCGAAAAAGGGAAAACGAAACAGAAGTGCTGCGGTATTTATTTACCTTCTTTCCTTGCTGATTGTAAACTCTCTACCGTCGCCAGAGAAGCACACAGACAGGACGCACACCGCGACAAGGAAGCACAAAAAACAGAAAGTGTTCCATTCTTCGCTTCAGCGGCTACGAGTCCACCTGAGAGGAAGAACTAAATGTATATAATGCAGAGGAGCCAACAAAACGATAGAGAGACCTAAACAAAATAAAAAACAAGGAAACAGAAAGGCAAACACAAACTGCATCTAATGAGAGAAAAAAAGAAACGAAGATGCACGTTGAGTTTGTACGGGATCGCATGCAACGAACTGAAAACAAAGAAAACGATTTTACTTCTTTTGGTACTTAACGTATTGTACTATTTTTTTTTTAAATCTGTTGACAGACCGCCAACAACGCAATTGCTGAATATTGAAAAAATAAAAAGAAACCTAAAGGTGGCTGGAAAAAAAAAAACAAGAAAGGTAAGCCATAAAAACGAAGAACAGTACTAATGTAATCGAAAATTGTGAAAGAAAACAAAAAGCGAGGGAGAAACAAATACAAATAGTTATAAGGTAGAAGAGAGTAAAGACCAATCATTAAAATAGAAAACAGGGTCTAAACCTTAAAACAAGAAGTGAGTGAATCCAGAGTTTAGGCACGTCGAGCATTAACACTGAAAAAAGTAGCTGACGATGTCAAAAAAAAAAAAAGGAGTGGAGAAATCGAGGAATGCTCCCTGAACAAATTGAAGGCGTTACTCAATGTTAGCCTTTATCGGTATAGCGGGATGACCTTTTATCTGCATTTTGTTATACACCAGAGATCCCGCGAGGAAGCTAGAGGAATGGAAACAAAAACCCGGAAAAGAGGAAGTTGGGCGGTGTATACAAGACGAACAAATACAGCAAGAAAGAACAAAAATGAAAGGTCAAAAAGACGTGCCAAAAAGACAGTAAGAGGGAAAAAAGCACACACACAGGTGGACTATTAATTTAATTCGTTTTCTTTTGACAGATGGCCTGCGGCGATATACGCATTTACTTGACAGAGCCAATAATTATAATGAGAGAGAAAAAGGTATTTAGAAAAAAATGACTTACAGGAAGAAAAAACCCCTTGTTTTATGTCGTGTATCGTGACCGTGAAACACCTCCTTCAAGAAAGTAAACACTTGTACCGAAAAATAAAAATGTGTTTGAATTTTTTTTCTCACGTCTACTCTGGTTCTCACGCCACTCTTTGTGTGTAAAAAAAAAAAAAGAGGCAGCTACATGGCACAGTCGCGCCAGTTTCCCCGTGTTACACAGGGGAGCGCTTCAGCCGGCGCGGCTGCGACTTGATCGTGCGCGCGTTGCCGCCTGTGCCCTGACCTCGCTGGCGCGTGGGAAACGCTACGCTGTGCTTTGACGTGGCGCTCGTCACACCGCTGCCGGCGCTGACGGCCGCACCCGCACTCGTTGCCGCCTCCGCCGTCTCGGCGATGGTGGCCGGCAGCGCGTCGGTTGGCGGTGGTGGCGGCAGGTGCTCGCGCTGCTCCCGCACGGCGTCCTCGTAGGCCGGCGTGGCGCCAAGCTCCGGCGACTCCACCGGCGGCGCGGCGAGGGCGTCGATGTAGCTCGGCGGCGGCGTGGCTGTGAGGAGGGGCTTGCTGCTGCTGACGATGGCCTGCTTCTTCGCCATCATCTCCGGCGGCGGCTGGCGCAGCTCATCCGCGCCGTGCGCAAAGGCGCAGTGCGCGCCAAAGCGGCAGCGGCGGCCGTGCATGTAGTTGAGGCACATCACCGTCTTCACCTTCGTCTTCTCAATTGCGGAGCAGCAGTCCACCTCCGCCGCAACGCGGGTGCTGTCCGCGGGCGTGTACGGCGGCGGCGTCGACGGTCCCGCCATCTGCAGCGTCGTCGGGCTGTCGGAGATGTTGTTCTCGCTCTGCGACGCGCCCTCGTTGTCGTCCACGGTGAGCGGGTCCACCTTGCCGTGCCGCGTATGTGCCGCCGGCACCGGCAGCGGGCGTGCGCCGTTGTCCAGCGGCTCCGTGTCGTCGTCGGCGACAAGCAGGATGGGCGTCGGCAGGCACAGCGGCAGCGACGTCTCTCCATCCTGATCGTTATCACTGTCATCATCATCGAAGGACGGGTGGTACATGGTGGACTGCAGGAGTCGCTCGAGTTCCTCGGCGGTGAGCATCTTGATTTCTTCTACGGCGGGGGGCTGAAGGGGTGGTCGAGGAAGAGTGAGAGAAAGGGCTTGGTTGTGCCGTGGAGACGCGTGTATATCTTTCTGCGGGATACCAAGCAAATGCAGAAGGAGTACTAGTGGCGACTGAGAAAGTAAGAATAATGATAATACACAGTCGTAAGACGAAAAAAAATAAGAACGGGAGAGAAAAAGAGAAAAAGAAAGCAGGTATGAAGAAGTGTGCGTTGTGTCGAGGCTGCTTTTATGTGTAGGTGCTTGGAGAAGTTTGATGGGGACACCAACAAGTTTGACAAAGCTGAAGCTACTGGAAGGTAAACAAACAACAGAAGAAACGAAATAGCGAACCACGCAGGGGAGGCTACTATCGTGAGTACTGAGAACAACAACCAAAAAAAAAAAAAGAAGAGGAAAAAGGAAAAAAAGCAAAGTGTACTTCTTGACAGAGAAACAGAACTTCAGTTTATGACTGGGAAGAAACACGTGGTAGTGATTGAGAGAGAGAAAGGGATAAAGCTCTCCGTATAACTTATTTTTTTCTTTTATATACTGGAAGCAACACGAAAACAAAAGGTTAGAAAAACAACACTTTTGATAAGGTTTAGGGGAAAGATTGAAGGCTTGGTTAATAAAGAAAGAAAGATGAGTTCTGTGAATTTAGATATCGCCAGAAAGGTAATCTGCGTTCAGTGCCGGGAAAAATGTAGTGATGGAAAGTATAAATGTTCATGTTTGAGTGTGTCAGTGTTTGAAGTATCAACAGCAGTAATTATGGTCAGGTGAAGCGGAAAGACAAAACAGAAAAATATTAAAACGAATAGTGGGAGCAAAGAAAGATAAAGAAAGGGATTGGATTAAAGGTTTTTTGTAAATCTTGTTTCTCAATTACGCCAACGGCGAGTGTCATCAGCACGTTTTCCCCAAGTTAAGGTGAGACCCTGCTGTACAGCAACGTCCGCGAGAATGCGAAAAAAAATTGCCGGTTATCCTGTTTGTTTTTTCTTCGACAACGCCAATTGCTCTACACTTTCAGCTCACCCGCTCGGTTATCTGTCATGGAAATTATTTTTCAACAAAACTGCGTCCTTTCATCTCAGTTGGCGTTGACAACGAGTTTTGTACAGCGCAGAATCCCTAATCTGTGCGCCGGAGAATACTTTCTTTTTTTCTTTTTTTTTCCTAAAATTGATTAAAGTGACACAAAAAAAAGACATAGAGACTTGATTCAATAAAATGTATCAAAGAAAAAATGAAACTAGTGGAAAACTATTTTCGTCACCGCACGTTTTAAATCTCACATTTAAAAATATACTGTGCGGACAGTAATAAAAAATGGAGATTTGTTTTTTCTGATTACTCTACGGTAGTTCAAAAGATTGTGTTAAAGAAAAGGCAAAGAAGATAATCGTGAAAAAAAAAACGCTCAAAATAAACTTCACTTTTCTTTTGATGCTGTTGTGTGTAACAGAAAGAGCAATACGTTTAGAGCGCACACATGCAGTGCTGTTCCTACTAGTTACGCATGTAATAGAACAGTACCAGTGCAAGAAAAAAAAAAAAACACCGAAAAGCAAAGGACAAAAACAGAAAAAGTTCGATGCAAAACTGCGTGAACCACAGCTTTTGAAAAAAGCTTCATCACCTCGTTTTTTATCAAGCTTTTTGTTTCAATTTCGGTTTTTTTTTTGTATGGCAATCAATTCAAAACGAACACGTAAAGAGTGTCATATGCAGCCTTTTGAGAGAAAATGTGAGAATCGACAGGATTTCGTGAATGCGCGTCTGATTCAAGTAAAGGAAAGAAAGATACACGAATGATAAAGAAAGTGAAAAGAAGGAAAAGAAAATAGGAAAGAACGGTTGCTTGAAAACAACAAAAAAGAGTTTAACGACAAAGAAAAGAAAGAAAAAGCAACGTGCAGCAACACGCTGCAGGTGCGTCAGCAAGTGGGTGAGCAACAATAGCGAATAGCCGTAACAAGGACTAAACACAGGTGCAATTGTGATTGCGCTCGACAACAAAGAGAAAAATACATCAAAGTACGGAAAAAAAAAAGAGAGCTCACACCCACTACGGAGCGTGTGGAAACAAGGTCAGGTAACGGATCAGGTTTCTGCTCTTGAGGTGCGAAACACGAGAATAAAAAAAAGCAAATACACACTAAAAGAAAAAGGCGATGGCTGCACGAAGACGAGCCGTGGCCACAAGCTATCATTCACTGCCTTCATAACTCTTCTGAAGTTTTGATACTCAGAAGCGTTTGTCTTGCAAATTGTTAAAAGCATTTGCATCGGCGGCAGTCCTCAAATTCGAATTGAATAGCTCATCAAGTATAAATACACAAAAGCAATGAAGTAAGAAACAAAAAAGAAAAGCGAGCACAACAAAGAAAGTCTTGAAGTATATATATAAGAAAGCGATCGACTACGATTTTAGTGTGTGCAGAAAGAAAACGAAGTGTAAACGCGCAACGATGACAAAGAACATTTGTGGAAAAGCCTTTAAAAAACTTAAAGGCCTTCGGTTTTCTTTTTTTTTCAAATGTTCCCGTCACCGAGTGATAATAAGATTAACAAAAAAAAATGTGTGAAAACAAAAAAAGAAGAATACTGGAAGAGGAAAATACTCGCAAACCGAGACGACAATGCATTATCGTCGGCTTAACAGCAAAGAAAAAGAAAGATATTCAGAAACGCCTGTATTATGTCAATGCGCGGGAGTCGTTCGTGGGAAGAAGCTGAATTTGCGCACAGGTGAGTGTGTATTGTACGGAACCGATAATACAAAAAAAAAGTGCGTAAAATACTCCCGCCACACACGATAGTAGTGGTGAGAAAGGAAATCAAGCATCAATTGCTGACAGTACTACAAAGAAAAATTGGAAGCAATACTTTGACCGCACATAGTTTTGACAATAAAGTTGCCACCAATGTCATACGAGAAAAATGAGACTGAAGCAGGGAAAGACAAAAACAGAACTAATATTTAATTGAATCCCTCGCAACAACAAGAACGACACCAATAAGCTGAATTGAAATTGGTACGGACAAAGATGTTCAACAGCGGTGGCAGAACAGTAAACACACACAAAACTTACTCAACAAAGGAAAAAAAAGGCAACAAACAAAGAAGCCCAAAGACTCTTTTTCTTTTTTTGACCCGTCCTCCACGTTCTAAAACTCGAATCCCGAGGAGGAAGCATAATGCTTCAACACTCAGAAAAGAAAAAAAACGAAGAGAATTAAAAAATAAAAATAACACTCGTATTATTAGAGCTGGAGAGTACGTACAGCTTACGTAGCGCTTACCACACAGACACAAGCTTATCTTCTTTTTTTTTGTTGGTTTGGAGCGAAAGCTGCGGCCAATCTCTACGCATCGCTTCGCAGCATCGCCACCTACCAGTCTCGCTCCGCTACCGTATCTGTGAGATCGATCATGGGTAGCTCGCACACAAACAAGCGCGCTCAAGGAGAGAACAAAATGTAATAGAATAAGTTGGTGCTTGAGGAAGGCAGTTTCTCACAGCTGACAATGACAACGCTGACGCGCCAACGCGCGCTTTTTTCCACCCGTTATTTATCCCTCCAGTCTGCGTTTCAAAATAAAAATGCAGAATGTCAATTATAAATAAATAAAACAAGGAGTTATTTGTGTGTTTCCCACCCTTGTTGAGCCACTACGGAGAATCTGCCCTGCGTTGTGTTTCCAGAATAGTACATACCCTTTTTTGTTTTGAACCTCCATTGACAACAGGTTTTTTTTCTTTTCGGAAACTACAGTAAGTGTTCGGTGACAACCTCTCTACTATGCGTCTTGGTGCGAAGGCCATAGACAAGCATTAACACCTAGTCCTTCATCGCAATCCGTGGGAGAAACCACAGTTGTTGAAAAGTCTTGGAGGAATTCTGGCACGTTTCAGCTTCTTTTATAATATTTGACATAAAAAAAAAAAAGAAACAAAGAGATTGCAAACTACTGGCTGGATTTGGCAGTCGACAAAATTGTCCATGGCTGTAGACAGAAAAATAAAAAGGAAGAAAAGTAAAAAGGCAAAACACATACGTAAAACAAGATGAAGAAGCCCATATGCAAACAATCTTGGTGAAAAACTGGAAAACACCATTGCAGACAACACATCTGAAATACCGTTCGATACCTTACAAGAAGGAGTGCTTTTAGCGTCTTACATTTAAAAAAAAAAATCTCTCGTGATTATACAAAGTTTATTTGCTTTTCCAATCTGATACAGGTGTGTCACACAAGCAAAACACTTTCGTGTTTTTTTTTTTTTTTTGAAGTGGAAGCAGTGTGATAACGTAGATCAGAACAAATGTTTTGTAAATCAAAGGATGAAAGGAAAAGGAACCGCAAAAGAAACGAACCAAAAAAAAAAGGTAAAAGGAAACAGTTGTCAAGGATCGAACAGACAATTCACCGTACAGTTCACAACATAGAAAAAAGGTGCCATGTCTGACGAATCTTTAATTAACAGGGGAAAGAAAAAAATACACGCTAAAAATAACTCTGGAAACTAACCTACTTGTCACGTCAAACAGTCACCAAGTGTTAAGGTTTTTTTTTTTCTGCAGTAGCAAACAGTAACACCACTTTTCTTCAAAGTGTGCGAAAAACACCTTCGCAAAAACTCGAGACAAAAAGCGATGCGTAGAATATAGTGCATGAAAACTAATGGTGAGCGACTGCAAGAAATAATTAGCTTGTTGGAGTGGCTGAAGGGAAAAATAGAAAAAGAAAAAAAAACTCGCGCGCTTTTGCCTCTTCTTTCCTCCGCTATACGAAGCGTGTGCTGTCTATTCATAACTGCAGCGTATTATATGCCAAATCTTACACAAACATATGAAAAGAGGAGAACAAATAACTAATAATAACCAAAAATAGTAATAGGGGGAAAAACACGGAAAACCCCTGTCGCGGATTCCAATTCGATTGGAACTTCTGACAAAAAAATAAATATTATTATTTATAAACAAGGGGTAAAAAGAAGATATGACGAGATAAATAGCAGCTGAGAAGGCATGATTCGAAAACAAGGTAGCCAGCACACGCACATGAAAGGAGAGAAAACGCAAAAGGCACTGCAGATTAACACCGATGTTGTCTCGT